>JAQGAU010002517.1:0-15295 GCA_034698045.1 Paramacrobiotus richtersi
GCATCGTAAATGTTGATTTCTGCACACGAGAATCAAGCGCAAGCTGCAAGAAACGATCCGTGGCCCTACAACAATAACTGCACCAGCAGACTAACTGCTGACTAACCTCTGTTTATGACCCTGCGTGCGGGATACAGGCTCCTTTTAGCAATTGTAATCGTCAATTAGAATGGTGTTTACGGTACATTGATTCTTGCAACCGGTTGTGCGTTTAGGTCACCATTCGCCGTGTTCGTGCTGATGAAGCAGCCGGCCTGGATCCCGGGCTGGCTGTACATGATCGCCATCATCATGGCGCACGGCAACTCCTCCATCAACTGCATCCTCTACGGCGTGACCAACGCCCGCTTTCGGCAAGGCTACCGCGCCGTGCTTGGATTGGACAGGGGTCGAATGTGGAGGAATGAGCCGCAGTCACAAAGTCTAACCGACAAACTCAACGCGGTACTAGGATTCTCGCTGTCCTTGTCCAAGAAAAACGCCCTCATTGGCGACATGGCCAGTTCGGTCAGTGAGAATGTCGGTGGAACGAGTTCGGCGCTTATTGGACAGCCGTCCAATGATGTGCAGCTACAGGAGGAGTGTGTTCGGCTTACTGAAGATGTGGTTAATGTCAAATATAATGGTCTGTAGCGAATCTGCAGCGGATTTAGTCCTTGTAAGGGACCATTGTCCATGAGAACAGTACTCGCCTTTCTCGTTCATGAAAATAGCAGCACAAATGATCACTATAGCGATTACTAATTGCCGATTAGTACCATAGCAAGCTAGATGCAATAAGATGTTACGCATTGTTTACCTACAGTTCAAGAGCGAACGTAAGTTAATTTTTCTTCGCTTCTTCGGTCTCAGAATACCTGGCGAACATTTGCACTATCCAGTCATCAAAACGTCGGCTAAGACAACACGATGGCGATCAGCAAAATAATCGGTAAAAAGAAGGTAAAAAACATTCCTGTTATCTAAACCACAGACGAAGATCAGTCAGCAAACCTATGAAGCCTTATCGTTATGCTATTCGACGAAGTTCTGCGAAAAATAACGGTGAAGGCAGAAACAGTCGAGCACTGACCAGTGTTCGCAAAAGTGGTGACAAAACTCGTACTTCCAACTTTACCGTTGAGTAATCACAATCATCGGAACCATCATATCCATTGCTTGCAACATATCCAGTATTGACGATGGGATTGTTGCACCGTGTCGCATGACTGCTGCCGGCAAGAACGAGAACCTTGGTGGACGCAGTTACCATCCGGCAGGTATTTGTTGATGCACAAATCTCCCGAATTGACAGGGTTCTGTCATAACGCATGTATATCACACAAATGTGTACATGTACATGATACTGTATCTGGGCCGTCCAATTCAGAACAAAAGGATACCAACTATAAGCCATCAAACGCTATAAAACGACTAATGCATTAACTAGATCTTCGTCATCTGATCATTACGTACCGCTGACTTCGTTGTTGAATGTTGCTGTCTAGCATCCATTAGGATGACTTCATCCGCAGCGGTGCGCTTTATTCCGCGGCTGGAGCTCCGGATCCATAGGTCGTCCGTGAGTTAGCACTACAAGGAATGTTCACTAACATTATGATCTGGTCCAAGGATGTATTTTAGGAAGTAGTGCTACTGCCCTCGCAATAACGTACGGGTAGTCTTTTTTTATATGGAGAGAAAGTGAGAACCCACTGTAGGCTGTAGCACGCAACATCGGTCAGTGGCTCAGCTGGCATGGAAATAACCATAGCTTCCCCTCTTCCACGTCGCCTGCGCCTGATTCCACATTTCCAGGAATTTTTCATTTTTGATAATGTCCACAGCTTTCACGCATATATTTACGTAGCTGTCACTCAAACTACACTGTGATATTGCCAAAGCGAGCAACAGTTTATTCTGATTTCCGTACGTCCTTACACTTTCTCGAGGAGCCTTTGTCTTCTATCAGCTCAGCGATTTCCCTAAGGGAATGCTGTGTACAGCGTATACGCTGGAACTACAGAACTTGATTTATTCCGGCAACGAAAACCATATCAAGGCCCTCACCAATCTCATTAAAACATATCTGAACATTATGACCGAAAACGCAGATGTGCAAAACAGGCACACAAAACCTTTGTGCATCTAACGTCGAACAAAATTACAAGAGTACAGCTCTTGAAAAGCTTAATAGAACGAGTTCTACCGTTAGCCCTCACCAGATTACATCGATGATCCAGTTGCGAATAGTGCGATCGGTATAGCGCATCCACAGGCATTGCTGCGTCAACCGGGTTAATTTCGTCACCTCCACGTCAGTAATACGCTCCAGTCCAATGGGAAACCACTGCACATGCTGATAATGAATACCACCGCGGCCGTCACAGCTCTGCACCACATCCAGTACTTCGACACAGGCCGTAGCATATGGCACATTTTTTACGGATCACGGGATATGGAACCCTTGCCCCTAATGCTTTTCCAGCAGAAGGATATCATACTAACGTGGGGGAAATCAACGTGTTAGCACAAAACCGTCTTCGCAACGCCACGCTTTTTGTGCCTTTGAAATCTGTCACAACTGAAATCTTTCCGATCGTTCTATCCTCAGTCAATCTGGCCCACCGATGGTCCAAAAGAAAGCGAAAATTTGCTGAGCATTATGAATCCAGGCAAGTGCGGATTTATGAAAGTTGAAGGAAATACGAAGCCGTTGTACTTAGCATGGATCCTGACGACAGGAGCCAGAACCGTTGAAAGTTGCGCCCGTAGAAACGCATGGTTTCCGCAAACGCGTCGAATATCCTTCAGCGGCAATGAAACTGGACTTGTTCGAGATCATAATTCTTAGCAGATTTTTCGCTTTCTTTTGGTCCATCGTTGGGCCAGATTGACTCAGGATAAAACGAACGGGAAGTGTTTCAGTTTTGACAGATTTCAAGGCACAAAAAGCGTGGCGTTGCGAGGACTGTTTTGTGCTGACACAGTGATTTCCCCCACGTTAACATGATTTCCCCCTGCTGAAAAAGCATTGGGGGCAAGGGTTCCATATCCCGTGATCCGTAAAAAATGTGCCATATGCTACGGCCTGTGTCGAAGTATCTGTAACAAATTCAATCATCATCGACATTGTTAGGATGACAAACAACCTGCTCTCGTACCTCTACGACATCCCACAGGTCCGCATTATCCGTGCTTCCCGTCTCCTGGATCCACTCAGTCAGGCAGGCAATGCCTGCAGCATCCACAACAGGCACGCTGCTATTGAGCTTATCCCACAAATCACCCAGACCCGTGGTCTTCTCCAGATCAATACTGCCCTGCGTAATGCGCATCATGAGATGCGATCCGTTCGCCGTGATCAGTCCCGAGGATCCGGGATCACCATTCCTGTCCGGAAAGCGATACAGAACAAAAATGAAATTCTTTATCAGCAGTTTGTTACATCCCAGCGTAACGGGAAAAAGCAGCAAAAAATGCTCCAAAACTCCACGCAGCTCGCCGAGCCAGTCCCATGTATCCCAGCTATCATCCGCTTCGCCCGAAGACTCAATACTTGCCGTCCCATTGGCAAGAACACAGGTTCTGTCAGTAATGCCAGCGTTATGCAACTTCAGTGTTCGTACAAGATAGTTCACGTTGTCCGGATCTGTGTTGAAAATGGGCCAGCAACTGTCGAAAATAACGGTCTTGGTCCGCTCGCTCCAGCAGCTGTACAAACACGTCAGAATATTGTAGACGGCGTATCGCTCTGTACTCCGGTGCAACACACGCAGCGAAAGAATCCTTCCGACCGTCGACAAAGTGATAATCGAATCCCAGAGCACGGAGACTCGACGCAGTTTGGCCTGTCGGACGGTATCCACGTACTTGAACACCTCCACCAAAATGTCCAGATGGAGCGACTGCAAACCGTCCCCCGTAACAGCTTTTACGGCCTTATTTTTTTTTCTCAGCGCTACCGCGGGCTCTCCATTTGTCTGCCATTCAGTAGATTCAGGTCGAAGTACCAATTCCTGCAGCGTCTCACTATCGGGTGGTCCTCGGATGCGCTCCGCCGGAATCATCCCTTCGATAGTTTTACCCTCCAGTTCCACTCTCACCATCCCAAAACAGCAGAAATGATCGAAATCGGCAGCCAAGAGCGTCGCTGGCAGCCATTTCCAGGGTACGGTGGCATGCACGCGCGTCAGTACTTGCACCGTTCGCTCCGTCTCTCGCTGCTCCGTTCCGTGTTTTATCTTGACGCGTGTGTCGCGGATGTAGGTTGGCTGCTTGCAGAGATAGATCCATCCAAGGGGATGAGTTGCGCTTCTCCTTTTTCGATGCCAAAGTCCACGAAGATCCCAGTGTCGCTTTGGCTATCAGCCCGACCATGATGATATAGTCCGTCGTCCCCGAGAACGTCCACGCTGTTCTTCGGGAATTCCAGCGGATCCGTTATTGGCGTGTTCGCTGATTGCCCCGCAGCACACAATTCAATACTATTCAGATTACAGGGCACGATAAAAGCTCCGTAGTCTGCAAATAAAAAACTCTAGCTGCACAGTCCTGACAACCGCAGTTCACCATTAAATCAGCACAAATGATTATGAAATAAATCCGTGAGTGGTTAACTGATTGTGAATTTATAGTACGACGCAAGCGAGACTGAACAGACAGGCCTATCTGTGTCTCTTCTTCAAACGCAGAGAGGCCTATATTCTCAGTGTAGCGCTATGGCGTGTCTGTGCGGCATCGCATTTATGAACTGGCACAGACGGTGTCTAGTTGTTGGAACAGTAAATTCAAAGTGTCTAGTTGTCGGACTCCTGCGTTGTACGTCCATTACCGCGTGGATACATAACGCAGGCATGACACGTTGCAGACTGAACGAGTGCAGTCTACCTGCGCTGACTGAGTCTGGATCTGTCTGGAATAGTTGCCCTATTTGGATGTGGACAGTAAAGGTGACTAATAAGCTAACCGTTGCAATGGATACGTAGAGTAGGTCTGTATGAAGAGCCGTTTGTATGGTGTACCTTTTGTATCCAAAATGTGCAAACAACAACAACAGTCCGTGCAGACACAGCATACTGACAGTTTTGCAAATCAGACAGGTTCGACAACAACAACAGACAGGTTCGACAACAACAACCAACCGTACCGACAGTCGCGAAAAACGGTATCGACAACTTTGGCAGTCAGGACAATCGGTGCAGACAACTTTTACAGCCACAAAAAACAGTCAGGATAGTTGGTGCCGACAACGTTGGCAGTCATGATAAACAGTCACGGCAAATGTACCGACAACTTTGGTAGTGCAGCTTTGGCAGACATAAGGACGCATTAGAACCCTAGCAAAACCAGTGACAAAGCACAGTACTTATGCGGTGTTTGGGGCACAAATTACTAAGAAAGTAACTGCTAAAGGATCAGGTAAAATTAAACAGACATCCAGTGCTTCAAAAGAAAAAAACTTGAACTATAAAACAACAGAAAAAATATACCTATCGGTAGTAAGTATGGATAATGTATTGCCGGACCAGTCGCACAAGGAAATTTTACATCTGCGGTAAAATCTTTTCACGCGTTATAGGACGTCTAGCTGTTAACTTCGGCAAAAGCACAGGTTCAGCGAAAGTTCAGCGGTCCAGGATAGTACGAAATCATTAAAAGACTGACTGCGCTGGGACTATTGTTTCACTTGTTCTATTCCCTAAATTTTTTCTCGCTTATTTTGAACAAACGTACAGTAGCACTGGTTTCTCAATATAATTTTACAGAAGTGCTACAAAGAATGTGAATCGAATAGGCTGTAAATAATGACACTGCTAGTATAGTTTCAGCTTCTGCACGAGTTTACTGGAATTGTACAACCCAAGGCTTCATTATTGACACAGTATTTAAGTTCTGACCATACTTTCGTGATTCGAAGAAAGGGTGCAACAATCTGTAGAAGGCACAATACACTAATAATGCATAAAAATGTCCGAAAATTTTGTGTTTCAGCAGCGTCTAACCGGATTAAACATAGCCGACGCTTCGACTAAGCGGTCACCAGAGACCACCACAAGCGATGCAGTTGTTGTGATTGTTTCTCCAATGAGTTACATGTTGTGCCCAGGTTCTGGATTTAGGCACAACCAAAACACGCCTGCTCCTGCGCTTAGTTCATAATTTTTCGACCGTATTCGTTCGTGCCGCTCAGTTGGCGCATTGCAACACACGTCCCATTTGATAGACATGCCACGTGATGTAATGTAAAAATATAGAATATATTTACCCTCTAGTAATTCCCTAAAACAGGATTGTAGAGTTTTATCATGCTGCTAAGAGTGGTAGCCGGTTTATAAAAACAAATGCTGGGATGCGCGAAACGCACTAGTTGGACCCGATGGCTAATGCTTAGCAGTGCACATAGCAGCACCTATTCAACCGCTGCTGTCAGTTTATTTCAAAACTGAAACACTTAGAATTTGTTTCATCCTCAATCAACCCTGCCTAGTGATAGAGCAGACGTAAGCAGGAATGTTACGAAGACTATGATCCCATGCAAGGGCACTTTCATGGCACCTGACGGATATTCGACGCGTTTGCAGTTACCGTGCGTTGCTACGGACGCAACATTCGACCGTTTTAGCTCCTGCCGTAAGGAACCATGCTAAACAGAACCGCAACCTATTTCCTTCAAACGCATTGAAAACGCACTTGCTTGGGCTCATAATTCTCATAACATTTTGCGATTTTTTTTGCTCCATCACTATGCGGGATTGGTTCGAGAAAAAGCAATTGTCAAGTGTTTCAGTTTGGACGGATTTCGAGGAACAAAAGCGTAGCGTTGCGAAGGCTGGTTTGTGCTACTAGTGATTCTCCCCCGCGTGAACTGTACAGTATGGACAGTGAACGGTTCTGAATTTGCTTAGCCTCCCTGTTACAGGCAGCCTGCTTAGGTGGGAAAGCCTACCCTTGGTCTTGATGGACTACAGTGAAAGCACGCGGTTAGCTGTCAACATTTCTGTAAATTTTGACAGTTAACTACGAAAAAGCGGTTGCAAATTTTGCTGCAAAAATTGCGCTCAGTAATGCTGTCTGTGCTCCCACTTCGTTTGTTTAAATTATTGAACGTGTTGAAACAGTTTGTCGTGATTGGCAGCGCTTTCAATGCCGTTTGTCTATACTATCGGTATTTGTTTTGTGGTACTTGAAGCACGCGATTTTTTCCATTACTTCGTGATTACTTCGTGATTGTTGAAGTACTCAATGGCTTTGTCTTGTCTGCCAACGTTGTCGGCATTGAGTGTCGCGCCTGTTTTTCGTGGCTGCGAAGATTGTCTGTGCGGTTTGTCCTGACTGCAAAAGTTGTCGGTACAGTGTGTCGCGACTGTTTGTCATGTTTGCCAAAGTTGTCGGCACCAACTGTCGTGACTGTTTGTCGTGGCTGTAAAAGTTGTCTGCACCGATTGTCCTGACTGCCAAAGTTGTCGATACCGTTTGTCCCGACTGTCGGTACGGTTGGTTGTTGTTGTCGAACCTGTCTGTTGTTGTTGTCGAACCTGTCTGATTTGCAAAACTGTCGGTATGCTCTGTCTGCACGTGTTCTTGTTGTTGTTTGTACGTTTTGGACCCAAACGGCTCTTCATAGTTCTCTCACTATAATTATCGCGGTAGGTAGCATGCCCCACCTATACAGCGTTAATGTGCAAGTGATTTTTTTAATCTACAATGGCATAGCAACAATATTGTAGCGGTAGAAGTGACCTTATTTGTAACAACTTATCCGGAAAGATGAAGACCAACCCTTTTCATCTGATCAGGTTAATGCATCTAGAATCTGAGATGAATCTGGCAGATCTGACATGTGAAAATAGAAGTGATTAGTCTTGGCCATCTTGATTTTTGTACGCTTGCTAATAAAAGGTGCGTCCTGCATCCTGGCCCCTGGGGATGTCTTGATCTTGCTCTACGTACGCCATAGACTCAGCTTGCCTTCTTGTTTTGCTTGCCCCATCTTGCTACGGTTCCCCGCTTACATAAGATAACAGCCGTAATTCCGAATCACCGTCGTTAACCATCGTGGTACGGGTTTTCAGCTCAATCCACTAGTGGTAGCTTAGGAGTTATCGTTGTAATATTAACACAAAACAAACTCCATCAATTAAATAAACAATTTGTCCCGGTTTGCAGGTGAAGTACTTACGTAGTTGGTTATGTGCGTATGTCATAGTTCATATGCCTACGCGCGCTCAGCTGCATAAACAAGTACTGATGTGTGGAAAGTAGAGTTTTGACCTTTACTTTCGCTGAACGTCTTCGCCCAGACGCTCATACACCATACAAACTTTGACAAACTCCATCAGATACATATACACGCTATCAACGATGCGACCTGCAATTGTTAATAATTATTTGTAATCCGGAATATTCTATTGTAACTGGTAAACCGGAGTGAATATGTGACCACTTTGGTTCACATTCGGACCTTGGAATAAACGCCTTACATATTGAAATTTTCATAAAGGAATGTCAACAATGTGCTTTGAAACATATTATTTTTCGTATGTTGCCCAAGTGTTTCCGGACTGTTGCGGTAATGAAGGCAAAACCACTAAACTACAACTACAGTCCATTTCACAACGGTATCCGACAGAAATAATTTTAGAAAGGTCATAATGTCGCAAATATCTCGCGTTTACGAATAAGAAACGGGCTTTTTCAAAGGCTAGATATGAAGTATATCAGGTTAAAATGCATCTTAGATTTGATGATTTACTTCAGTCTTTCATGCAGGCAATGAAACAGAATAGGCGAATGACTACTTCGAAAACATTTATTTATATGGAGAATGTCCTGTGCACGAAAGAAGTTTGCATCTGATTTCCAAGTGCGCATGCCTGGTCGAGCGACTCTGCTGTACATTTCGCCCCAGCATCGATCTGCGAAATCTTACCACGAACCGCCTTAATGGCTGTAGAGAAATTAGCGTCGATTATTGGATATGTTTGACCAGTGCATAACTGGAATGTGCCGGCTGTCATTAATATCCTGCATTGGGAGAGCTGACGAAAACCAAATCAGCCTGAACCAGGAAAATTACTGCAAAGGAACATTCGACACCGCACAGAAACGTCAAGCATAAGCGATATTGTGACTGAATTTTAATGGCACGAAATGGCAAAGTGATAAAGCAATGCTGGTAGTCAAAATTTAACATTACTACGGCAGTTATCTACTGTTCAAAAATAAAACCGAAAACATCAGCACCATTGTCATTCAAATTAAAGCGGCTTAGTTCGTGGCAATATACCCAACACCCATAAAAATAGAACCAGAAACACGTTATACAGGTACGTCTAGTAAACGGTATACAAAAATACAATTACTGTCAAATCTGCAAATGAACACGGTGCTTTCCAAATCCCCTACTCGATGTCGTCACATCCGGAAGCCGCTCCACCCACAACACCATCAAGTTTCCCGCTGTTAGACTTCTCGAGCAAACCCAGAAGACCTACCGCCCCCAACTCGCCCTCCATACGCACAATTCCTTGCTCCACGGGAAGGATGAGATCCCAGTAACCCGCGGGACGCAGCAGGTCCGTAATCAGCTTAAACGTCCTATGCATCTCAAAGTCCGGCCAGTGTGCATTCAGTAATCCGTATATGCGGATATTCTGCAGAGCTAGCTGACAGCAGACCTGTTGCCATTCAGACCGACTCGCTACTATTGCTCCGGAGAAATCCAGCAACTCATCCACGTAGACATTCCTAAAAGATGCTGCCATATACGTAGAATTGTCGAGTTTCTATTTATCCACATTTTTCTGGTTCAAATTACGCGTTCCGCTCGTTTTGTGTAAGGAGTATCTCATACTTCATTCTCATTAGCTTACTACTGTTAACTTTCTAATTTTCATGGTTTAAACATTCAGCCGCACTGCATTTCGTTCGAAAACTTACGATCAGGAAACACGGCATAAAAAGACGAACAGTGATAAAACAGCTGACCACACAAGCAAGTACTAACTGAAACCATACTTACCACCGAGTTATCACAATCATCGGAACCTTGATCTCCATTGCCTGCAACATATCCAGTACTGTCCGGATGGCCAAGCCGCCAAAGACCCACCGCGTATCCCGTTTGACATTGCGCATGAGAAAGTGGTACAACGACGTCTGACGACTCCTGGCGCCCCCTGTCAGAACGAGTACTCTGGTGGACGCGGTGACCATCCGGTGGAGAAGCGATGCGAGTTTCTGGCTTCCGCATCTGGTCAGATCGATCTGCACACGCAGGGACGTCCACGGTGCGTCAAGCACCGAGTTCCAGGAACGACAGACTTTACGGCATTTGATCTGCGTGTCCACATCCAGGAGACGGAAAATGTCGCGCAGAACGGCTTGTGGTAGATATCTGTTGATGGATATATCCTCCGTATTTACAGGTGTCTGCGTCTAAAATTCATGTGTGTAAGAAAACATGATACGTTGTCATGCAGCTGCGTCGGTGCAGTTTAGAAAAGGTATACTGTTTTATGGACAGTTCTGCGACATACCACTGACTCCGGGGTTGAATCCTGCTGTTCATCGTTGATCAGTATAACTTCACCCGCAGCGTTGCGCTTCGTTCCCCGGCTGGAATTTCGGAGCAATAAGCCGTTGACGTATTCCAACTGAAAAGTTTTTACAATCATTATTAGAACTGGTTACTAAATGACACGCTGGGCATGCTTAGTAATTTATTTTCAATGTGGCAGCACGACTGCGATTTACGTAAATACCGTTCGTTGATATATTAATTATATCGTTTATTTCAGTTGTGGCTAAAGTAAATTAAGCAATACTCCTAGCAGGAAAGAAATTCGCTTACGCATTCCCGATCCGTCATTGGCACGGCTCGCATAGAAATATAGTCCAGCTTCCCCTCTTGAATTCTGACGCCCACAGTCCCCGTCGCCCCATTCCACATTTCCAGAAATCTATCGTTTTCGATAATCTCTTTTGCCCCCGGAATTGTGGAAAGTTCTACACAGTACTTGTAGAACTCCTCGCGTTCTTCTAAAGAAAGGGCATCTGCACGTCGAACTCCTTCCACTGGTAATACTTCGCGGATGGTTTCCCCATTAACATAAACCTCCACGAATGCGTAAGTGTCCCAAGATCCTGCCAGGAGTACGGACGGGTACCAGCACCAGGGTGCATTAGAGGAGCCACGAAACAGAGTTTCCACATCATCTCCGATGTTAAATGGGTCTTTGCGGGTAGGGATGGTGCACTGACTACACGGAATCAGATCAGCATGATGGTCCGGGTAGCCAAAGTCAATGATCAAGCCCTGCGAGGGAACAAGATCGCGAATCATTCCTCGGCGAACTAATCCGCTGTCGTCCGTAACATCCACTGCGCCGCAACGCCAGATGTTGTTTTCGAACATGATAATGGGAGGAAAGACGAAGCTAGGAGAATAACGAAACAACCTTACAGTCGAATACTGCAAAGGATGAAAAGACGGCTTTAATACTTTCATGTACTGCTGGTGGTAGTACCGTGGTACCAAAAATGGCAACTGACTGCGAATCAGACATATTAATACTGTGCCTTGCACTATCGCTGTTTCGCACAACCACCAGCAGACGACAGCTACATAAGTTAAATGTTCGGCATAGGTTAATGTTTGACTTTTCTTTTTGCGCACCATTAGACCGAGACCTCGTTTCTGCACGCGTATGTAAGTGCTCCTGTTGAACTGATAAACAGATTGTGCATATTCGTCCAAATTAAACTGAAAATGCTCAAAGAAAATCCTTAACAAGATTGTACACACTGGTATATAACCGCTGCACGCAAGGTCTGCATGCTGCTTACTGAAGTAGTACGAATGAAGATTCGACAATTCACCGAACGTGAACCAATCAACGCATCAACCGACTTTAATGGCAAGGTGATAAAACAATGATGGCGCTAAACTTATCACGGCAGACATATTAATGTTCAAAACCGAAGCCGAAAACCAGCACCATTCTTAAAAACGCCTTCGTACGTGGCCATGTACCCAGTACCGATGGCTGCGGTTCTCCTAACAATAACACGACATACTGTCACTTGCAGTAAACTGTCACAACTATGTTTTGTGGTCATCGCCGATCATTGACTCGAACGCTGTAATAAAATACAGTTACTGTCAAATCTTCACACCAACACGGTGCCGGTCAAAAAGCCCTAATCGGCGTCGTATGAGTACAAATCCAGAAGACTCTCAACAAAACCATCAAGTGTCCCGCTGCAGGACGTCTCCAGGCAGCCCAGCAGGTCGACCGCCCCTATCTCGCCCTCCACATCCACAATGCCTTTCTCCACCGGCAGAATGAGATCCCAGCAGTTCGTGTGACGCAGCAGTTTTTTAATCAGCTTAAATGGCTCCATTGCTTCAAAGTCCGGCCAGTGTGCTGCTAGCAGTCCGTACATGGCGATATTGTGCACAGCGAGCTGACGGCAGACCTCTTGCCATTCGGACTGAATCTTCACTATCGGTCCGGAGAAATCCAGTAGCTCATCCGCGTAGACATTCCTGAAAGATACTGCAGTATCCATATATGTACGCACCACTTAAAACTGTCAACGTTTTCTTTATCCACATTTTTATTTTATTCATATTATTTATTTTATGTTTTGGTTGTCAACATTCTTACTGGGTCAAAGTAGGCGATTCGCTTGTTTGTGTAACGGGTGGCCCATATTTCGTTTGCATTAATATACTATTATTTACTTTATAATATTCACCGTTTAT
Organism: Paramacrobiotus richtersi; assembly: GCA_034698045.1. NCBI lineage: Eukaryota > Metazoa > Tardigrada > Eutardigrada > Parachela > Macrobiotidae > Paramacrobiotus > Paramacrobiotus richtersi. Next base: position 12,752 of record JAQGAU010002517.1, read on the forward strand.
AAGAGCCACGAAGTACAAACTCACACCTACCGTCCAGTAATCGCAATCATCGGAACTTTGATGTCCATTATCTGCAGCATATCCATAACTGTGCGGATGGCCATGCGGCACTGCGTGTCCCGCTTGTCAGTGCGGATGATATAACGCCCCGACGTCCCCTGACGACTCTTGGCGCCCCCCGTTAGAAGGAGTACTCGGGTGGACGCAGTGACCATCCGGTGGAGAATCGATGCGAGTTTCTGGCTTCCCCATCTGGCCAGATCGATCTGCACATGGAGGGATGTCCAAGGTGCGTCAAGTACCGAGTTCCAGGAGCGACAGACTTTACGGCATTTGATCTGCGTGTCCACATCCAGGAGACGGAAAATCTCCTGCAGAACGGCTGGTGGCAGATATTTGTTGATACACGTATCTTCCGCAGTTGCTGGTGTCTGCATCTGTAAAATTCATGTTTGGTGTGCCATACAACCACTGAATCTTGAACTTGTTTTCAGATTCCTACGTACCACTGAATCCGGTGTTGAATCTTGCTGTTCGCCGACGACGAGTATAACCTCACCCGCAGCGTTGCGCTTTCTTCCTCGACTGGAACTCCGGACCCATTGGCCGTTCACAAGCTTGCACTAAAAGGAATTTTGAAACAGATTATGAATTCTTCCAGGGACGAATTCAGGGTGGAGGGAAGTACTGCCGTCGCAATAACATACTTGTAATCTTAAAGTTATACTATCTGGAGAGAAACCACTGTAGCACTCAACATCGGCCAGTGGCTCGGCTCGCATAGAAATATACTCCAGCTTCCCCTCTTCAATTCTGACGCCCACGGTTCCCGTAGCCCGATTCCACATTTCCAGAAATTTTTCACTCTGGATAATGTCCTCTGCCAAGGGAATTGTGCAGAGTTCCACAGAGTATTTGTAGTACTCTTTATCTCCTGGTACAAACGTCCCACTTCCTGCTAGGCGTACCCTTTCCACGGACATCACTTCACGGATGATCCCACCATCAGCAGAAATCTCCACGAAAGCGTAAGTGTCCCAAGAGCCCGCCAGTAGTTTGGACGGATACCAGCACCACGGTGCGCTGACGGAACAGCGGAACAGGGTTTCCACGACGTATCCGGTGTGGAATGGGTCTTTTCGGGGCTGAATGATGCACTGACGAAATGGAATCAGATCCGCATGATGGTCCGCGTAGCCAAAGTCAATGATCAAACCATGTGCGGGAACAAGATCGCAAATTATTCCACGACGAACCAATCCGCTGCCGTCGCTGATATCCACTGCGCCGCAACGCCACGTGTTCTTTTCGAACATGATAATTCGAGGAGAACGAAACAACGTTACGAAATTTATGAACAGATTGCTTTATCACTTTTATGCACTGACGGTAGCAACCAAAACAGAATCTGACTGTTGATGTTTAGCAGCGCTTGCACGGTCGGTATTTCGTTACCAGCAAACGGCGGCTACGTATGCTAATTTAGCACATGTATTCTGTAGCCGCCGTCTGCTGGTACGAAATGCGGAACTGCTAACATGGAGATGCTTTTATTTATCTTTTCGCGCGCTAAATTATTGGGGGTACTTATAGTTCATGGTACTACCAGTGGTACTGGTAGTGGTTCTGGTAATGGTAATGGTTATGGTACTGGTACTGGTTATGGTACTGGTACTGGTACTGGTTATGGTAGTGGTATTGGTACTGGTACTGGCAGTGGGTCGCACCACCAGGCCAAACACATGAACGGACCTCTGTCGACCACAACAGTAGATTTACAAATAAAAATCATAGAAGCCAGAAATAATTCCACGTTTGTACGTAATTGTGCCTAACCCATGGAAGGTTTCGTGTGCATTGGTTTCGTGTAAAACTTAATTATATAGGTGCAAGCAAGCTGGCGCGAGTACCCTCTGTGCATGTACGTTGATCCGCGAGAATCAGACACGAAAACTTGCAGAGTTATTTTTCATACGCGGTTAGTTAATCGACGCTCACCGAGAGCGTGAAGCTGTAACAAAGTCTACAAGAATCTAGCTTGCTTACACTGTTTTTACTGTTTAGGAACATATCAAAAATTTTCTGAAAAAAGATGCCCCTATATTATTTGTTTGTCCGTTCATGCGCGCAATAGCCGGTTGTCGCGCAACAGGGTGAACAAGCTCAAACACAGATTTCGCTTCCAGAATCTTGCATTTTATCCAGTTTGGTTAGATAACACACCATGAAATGCACATGCACATGGTGATGAGGTCAGAGTCAAAAACAATTTGAAAACATTCTTGTGAGATTCTACAAATAATTTTATAAAAAACATTCCGTGATTTACCGGTCATCCTTCCCGGGTGAAACTGGATCAAAATTTCCAACAACTATCTTCGCATTTATTTATTTATTGCGCAAGCAAATCGGATGGAAATAAGGATTTTGATTTCGGAATGGATGTTTGAAGTTATTTACCATGTTGCGCAACAACCGGTCATTGCGCGCACGAACGGAAAAAGAAATAATATTGGCCTATCCTTTTCGGAAATTTTAATATAG
>JAQGAU010002518.1:0-15292 GCA_034698045.1 Paramacrobiotus richtersi
GGACAACGCGGTGCGATTTTAACCACACACTCCATGGAAGAGGCGGATGCCCTGTGTGATCGTATTGGAATTATTGTCAACGGCGAACTCAAGTGTATTGGATCATCACAGCATCTCAAGAACAAGTTTGGTTCCGGGTATCTTCTGGAAGTGAAGCTCAGCTTGGCCGTCGGACTGACTCAAAACGGGCAGGATCTGCAGCTGCAGAGGGTCAAAGCGGAGATTAAGCGAATCCTGCCGCGGTCGCAGTTGGTCGAAGAGTTCTATAACCGTATGGTTTACACCGTCCCTAAAGAACAAGTTTCCTCACTGGGCAGCATTTTTGCCGACCTGGACAGATGTAGGTTTCCTGCTTTCTCATCCAGTTATTATTTGTCGTGATTTTTGGTATATTTGGTTTTTTCTTATTATAGTGAAGCAAGACTGTAACCTGGAGGAATTCAGTTTCAGTCAGACCACAATTGAGCAAGTTTTCCTGCATTTTGCGCGGATGCAGGACGTTCCCGATTTACCGCACAGTGGCTCGATTCCGACCGATGTCTCCAGTGTTTCCTATGTGCCTGTGTGATTTTCTTTAAATTGTCTACGTTCCTGAGAAGAAATCTGTGATTGTGAATATTCCCGTATTATTCCGTTGTCTGGTGTGTTTTATACATAAAACTGTGATTATGCTTTTTGTTTTAATTTTTTACTTTTAATGTGACCTTGGTACGGTGCATATTTGCAACAGACCGGTTTCGTTGATCCTCGCGTGATAACAATCCGAAAGAAAACGACCAAAGGTCACTGGCGTTCATTCCATATATCCACGAGATGTACCGTCAAGCTAACCCAGAATGCGCAATGCGACAAGTATTTACTGTGATTTCTGCTTAGATGTAATCATATGAGTTTCTCGCGAAGGCAGAACGTTGTAAATGAGTGGAAGTAATTTGTTAGCAGTTTGCCGCAGGGCGGAAGGCAATACAGAAGTTTTGCTTAAGTTAAAACCGATTTTGCCCAAGTTTTCTTATGACATAACAATCGAAAATTTGTAGTTGTGCAAGAAAATTCTAACTTCAACTTGATCCGGGCTAGGTTTCTGTCCGCCAGCCTAAGAAATGAAAAACAGCTGCACACAGGAAGTTTTGATGTGGTTACCGGCCAATAACAATATTTGTCCGTTAAGCTCATACATAGTTTTCACACAACCTGGTTGTGAGAAACTAAAATTACTGACTTATACCATAGCATAACTGAACCGACAGGCCTAGCGTGCTGTCTTGTAAGACAGCACGCTAGGCCTGTCGGTTCAGTTTTGCTATGCTTATACTGCATCTGAATGCTCACTGGAGTTATATTATATAAGCGATATTTACTGCATAGTTGATTATTTATTGGTTTATCTGTACACATTTTAATGTTCAGATTTGTGGGTTTATGTCAGCTTGAATTTCTCTTTCCAGTAGTTGAACCTTATTAAACTGATGATCTTTTTTATTTACACATTTCTATGCATATTCATGTCATCCGTATCTTGTGATAAGACAACACAATCCAGTACTTTGTTCAGGAAATGACGTGAAGATAAAATGCATCCTGTGCCCAAGAATGTAAATAAAACACGTCATTGCGCAAATCGTACTAAACAAAAAAATTACTTTTATCAATCACAGCAGCCACTGCGCCATATTTGCGAAAGCACGCACAGTTCACATAAACCATACGGCCATGGTGAATCACCAGTTTCTGTTTCGCTTGCTTTAGGGGGTATTACGTTGCGCGCAACACCATGTCCCAGTAGTGCTTCGGTCACCCAATAACGTAACCTCCGGACGACTGGAGCACTACAGAGATATGGTCTTGTACGCAGCGTAATATCCCCTTTATATGTATCGACGTATCGTGAATCGCTTATGTGATGTCATCGATTTGTCATGGTTTGGGATCGCGTGAACGGTGAAGTCTGCAAATTATTAGCGAAGTCTCGACTGAGAAAATCTGTTTGTTGTGGATTTGTACAATCTCGGAACACTGTTTTAGTGTTTTTCACGTATTTGCATAAACAATACAGTGGCCAAAAGCACGGATGGGTTTGTTACGCGGGAATTGATAATCATCTCGTATATTATTGTATCCCGTACTCTGGACTGCGATACTCATCTGGCGAAACGGAAAAATCGACAACAGTTCGCCAAAACCTGAACCTCGGTAAGCTACGCAGCCTAAACTTTATGCGAAAGTGTTTCTGTGCAACGGTTATGAAGAAACTTTTTGAAACTGCTCATGATCAATGCGACATGGTTACAGAACGAACGGTGCAGAGAAGTGGAGAAGTGTTCACTGTTGGAGACATCGAAGAAAAAACACAACACTGCTGTGTGAACAACATCTCTGATGATCATGAAGTAACAACACTGCAACGATAATTCCATTGGTGTGGAAGGTTGGGGAACTACAGTGGATTTCAAATCATTCCACAAAAATGCAGTAAGCCAGATTTGAGTTGCTGATAGGATAAAAATCAATCGATGGAACGAACTTCTAGTTCAGGACGTAACAAGGGGTGTTTTTATCTGGTCTTGTGATAATGTTTCGTTGCACTGCAAATTGTAACGGTTGCAGTTTGATAATAAAAAAAATAACTTACAATTATGCGAGCGATACAAACACAGTGAAGAAAATGCGAAATAATATTATCATGTCTGGGTTAAATTAGTGTTCGCTGTTGATAACACAGGGGCAGTTATTATAACTTGCAAATATTTGAAGTTATCGGTTTTGTTGCGTTTATAACAAAATAATTTGATTTACCGTTTATCTCTTTTGCATTGACGGATTATTCTTATCGCTATCGACGGATTAGATGTTAAATGTTACAGACAGACTGATTTTTTTAGTGCTATTTTTCGCCTTCTGACGATGAATAAAATACCTAGGTGTTTTGCTGAAATTTGAATAAAGAAGTTACAGCACTGTAGTTGGAACTTGGAACGCACACAAGTGGGCATTCGAAAAACTAGTTGCTTGTGCTATAAATGAACAAATAGTTTCGGAGGTATCGTTTTTTCGCAGGTAACAAACCAGCCCCCAGAAATAAACGCTTCCGTGATAAACGTCCCTCTAGAAAAATAACCGCTCCGTGTTTCCTCCGGAAATAAAAGTCTACGGGCGCTTACTTTAAATTATTTGTTTTAGTTAAGCGTAAATGTCGCATTAATACGCCCAGTCTTGTAATGGCTCGTATTTATAATTAGTTGTTCACTGAATGAACTCTACAAATAAAAAAATGAATAAGCCGTTCGCAGCGTGCGTATACGTAGCGCCGTAGTGTACGTTTGTCAGCAGGACAATCTCTTACATATTTTCGGAACTCACGACGTTTTATGAAACTGACTTTATCACAAAATGGGTTTTTGGCAGGGTTCATAATTCATATGTGTACTATTTGGTCCGCTAAAACTTACTGAAAAATCGCTTGTTGAACGAAAAAAGCCAGCTTTGTAAATCTGAACCATGGGTTAAGGCTCGCCGGCGGTTGAACCGAAGCCACTCGCTAATAATTAAGAGAACAATGGTGCATTGTTTCTATATCTATATAGAGTAAACAATGTCATTGTTCTCTTAATTACTAGCGAGCGGCTTCGGTTGAACAAACGAAAAACAGCGAATCAGAACTTTCGAAACGATTCGGAATCGAAACGACAGCGAATCAGAAACTTTCGAAACGGAAAAATCACGGCGTTTCAGAATTTTAAGGCTCGGTTTTTTTTATTTGGCAAGCCCACTGGCCATGACTGATGCAGTAATACAATCTCAGTGTCATTATTGTTGTCTTGACTGATCAGTGACCGTTGGTCATCCGCCATAAACTGTGCTCGAAGAATTGAACTCTCAGTCAGAAACAGCCGTGTAGGGAAGTTCTGTCTTTTGGAGGAGCTAGGTTGTGGGTTTGGAGGCCCACTCTGGTTATGCGTTTAAATTCCCACCGATGACGTCATCCACAGACTTGAATATGCGGTTCGGGGGCCACGACCCCTTGGCCCTGTACCTTCCTGCGCCTGCAGGACTCCCAACTCAAATATAGACCCTTGTACTGGCATGTCTGGCCATATCGTTTCCGTTGTATGGAAGAAAAATCGATCACGGTGCTGCCCGCTGACTCCACAATGGGATAAACTGGGGGCCCAGGCGTTCCAAAGTTTTCGTTATTTAAGTTTCTGTATCAGGAACCGCAAGGAACCAAGCCGATTACTATACGGTGGGCCCGGTAGGGCTGGTACGGTAATCTAACCAGATCGCCGTGTGCTAAATGCTGTTGACTTGTGTGTTGAGCGAGTCCCTGACCAGATGCCAACCAGCCTGTTTTGCATATTTATCAGCGTGCTCTAGTTTCTCCACCGCTATGCAAACATACCGAATGCTGCTTGTAAGTCGTAACCGGTTTTTGGTTATTGCGCGTTCGAGTTGTGCTTGGTGAGGCTGTGGAATTAAAGCAGCGCGATTTTAATTTTAATATACAGTTGTTAACGTAACACACATAGTATTGAACGAACCTGCGTTCGGTCTGCTGGGATGCGACCTGCGTTGGAGTCCTGTGCGCATGCCCTACTGACACACATGCATGGGAACTTGACTCTCGAGTACTCGTACGGTCGTACTGTCTGACCGTATTCCGTACGTGGTCGCGTTGTTTACTACTCGAGTGGCTGTGTGATCCTACAGACAGGTAGACCATAGACAAAGCAAAGCAGCCTGCCTGTCTCCTTGAGCTGACGTAACTTCGTCAGAATTTGTCGCGGCTAGACGAGGTTTGACCGAATCATGCACCTAGCAGGTAGAACCGTAGAAGTGGCAGCTTGCATGCCATGCACCAGTGTTTTCGAATCCGGTAACATCAGACTGGAATTTTATGCCAGTTACAGTCGGTGGAACCAACAGAATTTCTAAGACAATTCGTTGTACTGTGTAGGAATAACACGCGACAGAAGAATTACGACAACCAGCTATCGGCATCCACGGTGTCCGCCGACTCTCGAGTGCCATTAATTATGCGGCAAAAAAGTGCAGCAACTAGTGCCGGGAGTGATGGCCCGCTTGTGGATACCATTCAAAGTGGTCACGATATGGCAGCAAGTGAATCTCCTCACTCCTCGTTTATGGGACAGCTCTGCGTGATGCTTCACCGGAATCTCTTGCTGAAGAAGAAGAATCCAAAGTTAACGGCTGTGGTAAGCGAAATGGTTTCATTCTTAAAACTTTGTGTCCGACGCGGTGAACCAGACAGCGTCTTGAATCGGCCCGAGTATAGGTTGGTTGTTTCCACAACATTTTAGTTCTACATGGTTAAATGAGTATCCACACGGCAGTTGGTGCCATTTCTGATTCAGTTTTTTTCTGAAAACTTTAGCGTATGTGGTTTCGCTGTCCATATGTAAATACTCGGATGTTTATATCCAGCATACTGTAGTCTGTAGTTACACTACTTTCTTGACACATTCACTGATTCACATCAACGATCGAAAATCCTCCACGTCATTCCCGCGCATAGCTATCGGTAGACTAGTTGCAGTACTCTATAGAGTGTATACCTGATTCACAAGGCTGGTCCTTGAGATCCGCTCATTCCACTGCGTTCGGAAATGTGATTCCAGGCCTAGTCAGAGAGCTTAATTACTGGGTGCGACGATTACTCATGAGTATTCGCTCTCGACATGTACCTCGTGCAGTCGGACTTTTTGACCTAACTGAATTTATTCGTTAGTATGATTCAATGAATCAAGTCCCCAAAAAAAATTTTACAGAATTTAACTAGTTAACTGTATTTTTACTGTTGAGCTAAATTCTAATTTTTTTGTGGATAAATGGAATATCGCTGTTGTCCAAAAAGCTGTAGTTTTGTTTGTGAAAAATGTTTTTGTTGTTTTAAAAAATCTTGTGTTTTTTGGAATCATGATTTTCAGTATGGCGATTAGCCATAGCCATTATATGGCGCTGAAAACTACTGCAGTTATGTCAGTGCTAAAAACTGAAACCAAAACAACCAATCATGGATAGTAACAGACTTAGGATGGGTACATCTGCATTGTACAATATTTGGAATCTTGAGTCACGGTAGGTGCAGTGGAACTAAAACCAACATGGATGTGGCTTTCCGCGTCGCGATGGATCCCGCTGGTTTTTGTCGCTCTTTGACGACTACATGATGCAGCGATCTGGACACCTGTAGCGTGATGGGAGATAAATTTATGTATCTACCATCATGCCTGTGGTATGGCGGCTCATATAATACAAGATATCTACTGCTAAATTTTAACGGTAACCATTACGCAAAACAGTACTGCGAAAGTGCGGTGGTGCCCGCCCAAACTTTCGCTACAAAAAAACAACATACATAATTATTCCAAACAGCCGACTGGTGTATCTTTCCAAAAAAATGCAGCGGAGCATGCTACTGCTGATATAAAATATTTAATGTTGCGGGATTGGAATTAAGTTCTGGGGATTTGGGGAAAACAGTCAAAACCTAAATAAAACACTGAAAACACGAACCATGGAAGAATAATCCGAAATATATAAAGGTAAATTGAAAAAAATATTTAAATATACATTTAATCGGAATCTAGGTAATAGGGAAGGTGTACTTCCGCAATTGTGTTTATACATTTTCTTCGTAACTGTTTAGAAAAGGGTATGGCTCACAATTATAGAGTTAATAAAATTTCCATTTTGTAACGGCACGTGTACGTACCGTACTTCCAACTTACCATATCAAAGTATATGTTATTGGGGTACTGCAAATTACTACAACTGTAACACGTCGTTCTGGATACAGGAAATTCTTCTGCCGTTGTACTTCTTGCTGATGTTCGCCATCCTCGGCCATCTGATGGACATGCGAACCATACCGATACTACCTGCCATCCCGAGATTTGCTGAAGAACCGTTTAAATTCCAGTTGGTAAATTTCTTGGACCTGGCGTATGCGCCCAGGAATCCCAAGACGGATCAGTTGATGGAACATGCCAAACAATACGTGGCCGGATCTCACGTGATGGTGACCTTGTATCCGTTTGAATCGCCAGGGGATTTAATCAACGCTTACATGAAGTTTGATGATAATGCCAGTCTTCCGGCGGAAACTGTGGCCGTGGTATTCGAAGATCCCGAGTTGAACACTTTGGATTATGTCCTGCGTTTTTCGTCGGGAGTCATGCCGGATACGAATCCTCCGCTTATCCTGAAAACTAGTAAGCTTACAGAAAAGAATATTGTTTAGGAACAGCTGTTTGAAATTGTATTGTTTTAGGCGAATGTCGACCAATCGGCTACAATGCCTCCATTTCTTTTGGACCGGCAATACCACAGGCTTGCCGGACTAACGATTATACTCATAAAGGATTTACCGCTTTGCAGACACTGATTTCCATTGCGTATATGAAGGTACTAGTGTATGCTGTTATTCTATACATAAGAATTTGTTTCGCATATGGATAGCGCGGTTTTCGAAACGGCGTAAACTGTTTGTTAGAAGCCGTTTAATGCTGTGTAATATTTTTTTCAGTGTTCGGTTCTGACTTTCCGGGATTTGAAACTGAATGGGAGTGTGAACTGTTTGCTTTTTTACTTCGGACGTTTAAGATAGTTTAATGTACAGCGTTGCGTTAAATTTGATCTGTTTGTAACGAAGAATAAGCAAAAGTATTATTTTTCTAGTGAGAAAGTTTATTGCTTCATATTTTACACAACAGTTTTTTGTTTCAGATGAAGCTTAATCTTTCCAACACCGATCTTCCACTTCCGAAGTTAAGTGCCATTATGATGCCCGAACCAGAAGTGCGTGATTATGAAATGGGCGAAGCCGTTCTGCGCGCTCTTCCAGCCACACAAATTCTGAACATTCTTGGACTTTACGCCGTCTTTCTGGTTGTTTACGTGGTGACTGAGCGCGAAAAGAAGCACATCGAAAACATGAAAATTATGGGACTGCGGCCAACAGTGTACTGGCTGAGCTGGGTGTTACTCTATGGATTGCTGATGACGGTCGTGTCGGCACTGACGATTCTAATGGCAGCATATTTTTCCGTTTGGCCGCGCAGTAATGTCATCATGATGATGATGGCATGCACAGCGCTGGGATGCTGTATGATAGAAATTGCACTGTGCTTAGCTCCGTTGTTTCGCAAGCCTCTGACCGCCGCCATGGTTGTTTACATTGTGCAATGGATTCTTTCGACGGTGTCCATGGCGGATGACTGGGCGCCGCATGCGCCTGACTATATGAGGTTCTTGCTGGCACTCCTGCCACAAGCGGCTTTCTACATGGGGTTCTCGAGGGTGAGCGTCATGTTTCATGTTGAACAATAACTCATTGCATTAGTGTGAAAAAATGCGTAGTTTGCCCGGATCATCGAGTTAGACTACCATATGTGCTGTTGTGAGCTGTTTTTGAAATAAGTATTGTAAAATGTATCTCAGTATTATTTGTTAACATTTAGCAGCACACTTCAATCTACAAGTATTCAGTGAACTAATGATTGTCTGTGATTCGTAGATTGCGAGATCGGAAGCATTCGATGAAGGCATCGGATTCACTAATGCCTATAAACAGGATGGCTTTAACTGCGCACACGCTTTTGGAATGTTGGGACTGGATGTGGTGATATATGGCCTTTTGGCGATTTATATTGGAAAAGTTACAAAAAGTATGATCGCGGCCTCGTGAACAATATTAATTTTGCTTATGTGCGTTTATTTGTTGATTATCTTAAACAGTAACAGTTAAATGACCAGGTATTATGTGAAGTGAATTTTTTGAACCATAAGCAGTGATAGAAAGCGAGGCACGTTCTTTGTTGGCTGTTTTATCGTTTTTCAGCTATATAAAATAGTCATGATTTTTCTTTTCAGATGGCGATGCTCCGGCTGAAAGCAAATTCTTCTTCCTCTCACCTTCATACTGGCTATCATCACGGAAAGTTTTCCTTAACAGCTGCGCGAACATGGAAGAGCTGTTCAACAGCGGTGATGTGGAGAAGGCCACAAACCATGTACGAAATAAAAGAGCCGTAGTGTTGAAGGATTTGACCAAAATTTTCCCTGGCAAGAAGAAAGTATTCGCCGTTAATAATTTCACGTTTGAAATGTACGAAGGAGAAATTCTGGCCATTCTGGGACATAACGGAGCCGGGAAATCTACCATGATGAACATGATTACCGGCATGCTCCAACCGACGTCCGGAAGCGCATCGGTGTATGGCCGCGATATGAGCAGCACAGGCGATATGGTGGATGCAAGAAAGTTAATCGGATACTGTCCCCAGCATAATTTGCTCTTTGACGATTTCACTGTTGCGGAACATCTCATGTTCTTTGCGCGTTTGAAAGGGTATTCGAAAAAAGAAGCCAATGAAGAATGTTCGCGAATTATGGACGAAGTCGACATCCACGATCAGGCAAATGTTTTGGCGAAGAATTTGAGTGGCGGACAGAAGCGTCGTCTATCCATTGCCATTGCGGTAATTGGAAAACCGAAGGTGTTGATTCTGGATGAACCGTCTTCCGGTGTGGATGTGTATAATCAGAGATTTTTATGGGATTTGATCCGGGGGTTTAGAAATGACCGGTGCATCATTGTAGCCACGCAGTCTATGCAAGAAGCGGATGTTTTGGCGGACAGGAAATTGATCATGTCGGGTGGTAAACTGCGTTGTGCAGGGACATCGCTCTTCTTGAAGAACCGCTTTGGATCGGGATACTATCTGACATTAACAATGGACAAAGACTGCATAGAAGCGAATGTGGATAATCTCATATATTCGCTGATTGGAGATGCAGAAAAGACCCGATCGCATGCTGGGGAATTGTGCTACATCTTGCCAAGGGCAGATATGGGTCTTTATGCAGATCTGTTTGAGAAACTGGAAACGAATAAGCGAGAGTTAAAGATTGGATCGTTTGGAATTTCGCTGACAACACTGGAAGAAATTTTCCTGCGCCTCGCAGCAGAATCACACGAAAATCAGACTGATTTAAAAAAGCACAACTCATTTCTGCCAAGGACACGCGAGATGATAGCCACCGACTGTTCTCGAGTTTATCCCACAAGAAAGGGAACGGTGTCAGTATTTCGCAAGTTTTGGGCTTTGTGCAAAGTTCGATTGCTGTTGATGTGCCGATCGGCGTACGCGCTGGTGTATCAGTTTGTGATACCGATTTTCTCCATGTTGACTCTCGGCGGTATAGCGCTGGCAATGAAAAGTTTGCTTTCTGGTCCGCCTATCGAAGGATCTCTGTCTGGAGAGAAGATTGGAGAAGTATTGGCCAACAGTTTTAATGGATTTTTCGTCGGCAACAAGACGGGTAAGTGCGGATCATAAGTTTGTTTCTGAACTTTCTTTCGTAGCTAGAAAGAACTGTGCCACAGACACTCTTTGTTCATTTTAAAATCGCTCGGAAGGGTGAACATGTGAGTCTAATCCAAGCCTTATGTTTTTAGGTGTGGGCATTGAGAAAGTAATGTCGAAGTTGGGAGAGTTGCCAGAGCTGAAATACGAGGATCTGGTATCTGCGGAAAATTTGGCGGGCGGGTTTCTAATGACTGATGTGGATACCTCCGGAATGGTAAGTGTTGTCACTGTTGTATATTGACCGGATTTACTGGCCGATGACAGAAAGCGTGATAGCATAACGTTTCTCTTTTTTTAACGATTTTTGGTTTCCTGGTTTTGATTTTGGTTTCTGTAATTTCCTGCACAGTTCTTCGTCTGTCCAGTTTTATTTGAGCCTGGCCCTTGCAGCTTTGATGTATGAGTCATTGCCACCATTCAGGCTTACAGATTGTTTATGCATATTTTGTCTCGATTACAGGTGCGCCGGGCAGCAATCGCTTATAATTCATCGGCACGCCATGTTCTACCCTACCTTACCAACCGCCTACTCAGCGCAATGTTCCAGACAATGAGCGGTACCGATGAGCAGTTTCGATTCCGCTCCTACCCTCTACCGCGCTTGGACAAACTGCCACTTCCGCCCTTTGATGTCAAGCTGATTGGGCCGACCCTGATCGGATTGGCATTGGCGCTGATTCCCAGTGTCTTCGGGATGGACGTCTGTCGAGACCGCCTGATCAAGACCCGTGGGCAGATCCGGATGACAGGCTGCTCCTTTTGGTTGTACTGGGGCAGTGCCTTGGCTGTTCATTTGGTCCAGTACTGGGTGTCATTTGGGATTATGGTGGGAATTCTTTACGCGTTTGGGGTGTCAGCTGTAACGGATGTTATGGGTTATTTCGTCCTGATTTTCGCTGTACACTCCGTTGCATCGATCATCTTCAGCTACTGTGCTTCCTTTATGTTTTCCAAAATGATGTCGGCCACCGTTGGGCTTCCGTTTGCGATCACGCAGGTAAAGAGAAATTCCGACTCTTAGGAACAAGCCTAAGTTAACGTACAAAAGCACACGTCTGAAAACAAGAAAAATAAAACATTAATGCTTGAATAAATTGTACCGGAAGAAAAAAATGGTAAAAAACCGATCGACAGAGTTAATTTTATTGGTTAGTGATTTCATTTAATTATTAGTAAGTGCACTGAATTTGTATGTAATCGCCTGATCATAATGAATTTTGTTTGCAGTTGGCTTATATAATGTACATGGCAGTGTTCTGTCTTGGACTCTTCAATCACCAAACGACCGCTGATCATCTGCATCGTGTTTTTTCTGCTGTTTTTCCGCCTTACGGAATATTCGGCGGATTGAATTACTTATTCAATCCTAGCAAAGGCAGAAAGCCTGGAGAGACCGTGAATTATCTAAGCTGGGAAAATAATATAACTATCGTCATTGCTACGGTGAGTGGATCAACCGATACAGTGGATTCCTGTGGATTGTGTTGATCGTTGCTTTCATTGTAGAATATTGCGCACATTTTCTTGTGCACCATCATATTGTACGTCTTGGAAGCGAGGTTTTTCAACCAGCCTTTCCCCCGACTCTTCGGCAACAAGCCGGCTGTAGTTCGGTGTCGAACGTCTGGTGATGATAGCGATGTGCAGGACGAAGCGAATAAAGTGGCTGCTGTTCAGCCTAAAACCGATGATAAGGTGAATATGAAACTAGAAAGTAGAGTGCAAAGAATGTTGAGCCACGGATCGAAAAAAACGATAGGCTGAATATAAGACCGTGTAGGAATTTAACACTTTTTATGAAATGTGCCTTACTTATACGACACGACGAAAGTGAATGCATGCTCGTTTGACGTCCATGTGTACATATGGCTTTTCTCCTTAGCACTCTGTTGTGATGCGGGGACTACGGAAGGAATTTCCCCTGGATTCTGCTACTTCTTGTCGAATGCGAAAAAATAAACCGTCGAAAGTAGCTGTGGAGAGTGTTACGGCGGGAATTATGAAAGGCGAAATATTTGGATTATTAGGTAACTTATACATATTTTTGTAGTTGTACACATACCCCGTATGTTCAGTTGTGATATGTGGTTTTTACTGGGCAGGGCCGAACGGGGCTGGAAAAACCACAACATTATCGATGGTTTCTGGAGAGGTATGAAAAAAATAACTTTTTGTTGAATGTAATATGGTCGTCGTACTTACATGAATCCTACTGCACTGACAGATTACGCCGACCCAAGGCGACGTCCACATTAACGGATACAACATGCACGTGGAAATGCAAAAGGCCATTGAAGCAATGGGAAATTGTCCACAAACGGATACGCTGTGGGATGACTTAACAATGAGCGAACATTTGGAATTGTTCACTGTGCTCTGCGATCTGCACAAGGAACGAAGAGAAGAGGATATCAAATGGTACTGGTTAACAATCCGTTAATATACCTGTGAATGAATACATGCAATTTTAAACAATTTATTATTTTAAATCTCAGTAACTCTAACTTATAATTCGATTTTCCGAAACAAGAGCCGAGTCGTAGCTCGTGCGCTTGGGACACGCTTCGTGTTAATGTGATATTAGAAGCTCCGTAAAATGCTAAATTTTAAACGAACAGATAATGTTGTTATGTTATGTTAGTCGGAGATTTACATGTTTTACGTTTACATTAACAACTTTTTTTCAGGTTTACCACCGGATTAGCTATCAGAGATCATATGCCCAAGAAAGCAAGCGCATTAAGTGGTGGAACGAAACGCAAGGTAAAGGTCTATTCTAACACGTTTCTGTGCCACCCGTTAAACATTTTTATGTATTTTTCAGCTAACATTCATAATCAGCATGATTGGCAATCGTCCGGTCGTGATGCTGGACGAACCCTCCACCGGGATGGATCCGCAGAGTAAACGCCACTTGTGGGACATGGTGATGGCCAGTTTCTGTGCACCCCGTGGAGCCATTTTGACAACACACTCGATGGAGGAGGCCGATGCCCTGTGCGACCGGATCGGCATTCTGGTGCAGGGCGAGTTGAAATGCATTGGATCGTCACAGCACTTGAAGAACAAGTTCGGATCGGGATATATGCTGGAGATCAAGCTGAGCGTGCCTGCTGATGTGGAACCACAGGAACTGCGCGTCATGTCGCAAGGGGTCCAGCAGAAAGTAAAGGCGCTGTTTCCGTCGTGTAAACTGGAGGAAGACTTTTATGGGCGTCTTGTATTTGCTGTGGATAACAATTCCGTTACATCCTTGGGAAAGGTTATGAGAAAGCTGGAAGACAGTAAGTAACCGGCTGTGAAAATCGCTTTTAATGATTTTCATACAGAGCTTTGGGTAAAATATTAGCACGTTTTTGGAGCATGTAGTGGTTTGCAAATACGTCAGTTATCTGAATTTGTAAGGAACTTTGTTTGAAGCAGGTAGTTTGACCCTATCTAAGTAGTACTGTTGTAAACGTAAACCAGCTGTCTATTACACAGTTCACGTGAACAACGTACTTACCACTTTTTTTCGAAATTTTTTTGGGCGAATTTGTTTTCTAGCTTGTTTTGCTGTGTTGCAGCGTGTAAACGAAAACCAATCATATTCAGCTCTTTTGTTTTGTAGTGAAAAGGGACTTAAGGTTCGAAGAATACAGCTTTAGCCAGTCGACGATTGAGCAAGTGTTCCTGCATTTCGCGAAGATGCAGGATGCGCCGCCTCAACCCATTACCGTGGTCACTTGCTAACTGCATCGTGGAAATGCGGTGTACCACGGGGAATGTGGTACATCGAGATGCATGCAGAGATCAAGTGAAGTTTTCTCTCGGAAGCGAAATTCTCTTAACTGTACTCCTTTTTTGATGATCTTTTTGCTGTTGCATGTATAAACAGCCTCGCATGTGGCTTATCTGTTCTAGAATTTGGTATTACTTTTGTAGTCATTTCTGTTGATCACATTAGATTTAGAGTAATTTTTGACGCACAAACGTTTTAGTTTTTTGTGCATTTGTATTACGTGTAAATTTTTTAATGTGCTACAGTGTCGTTTGCCAGCAAAAATCAGTTTTGAAAGAAATCTTCTCTGGTGTTTATTTATACGCAATTTCCTACACAACAGAGTACGTAGTTGCATGAGTTGATCAACAGCATTATGCCGTTGATTTATTGGACGATTCGGACCTGGTCATTATTATACAATCGTTCCGGTTAGGAGCAGGTCCGGGTGAAACGAGGAACAGCAGTGAGAGGACGTACGGCTAAAGGAAATACGCCTTCCGTCTTGGGTGAATGAAATCCGAGCTATGGCTAAGATGTTGTTTATCCTTCAGATTGGCTGTTATTTCTTATGGGAGTGAGTTAGCGGAACATTACACTAATGCGACGTAGAGAAATTTATCAGAACGGAAGAACGATGTTTCTGGAATCACGCAATGCAGAACTTAAATTTTGTTTCATATAGTATTCGCTATTTCGCGACGCAGCTGCACGTAACCCGATTCGTTCGTCAGAAATAAGAATCTAATGGAGAGATATATCTCGTCTGGAAGGTACGCTCTTGCACTGTTAGATGGTAATCAGTTCCTGCATAGCTGAATGCGACCGACTTGGAGAATATCCTTCCCAGTGGTAACTGCACAGTGCACACTGAGTGCATCGACAAACAGTGTGCTTGATCAGCAGTTTAATCAGAAGAAGCCTAATTACAAGAGACAGCAACCAGAATCAACTCACAGGCTTGACAATACAGAACTAACGATAAATGAATTTTTTACTGGTAGAAAACGAATACCCCAAAATGGTTGACAGTTAACATAACAATCAGAATGATGGCTGACACCGCTTTGCGGTAATGCGAAGAATTTAGGTACAAGCATCATGAAAATAAAGAAACATCCCCCCCTGATACAGGGGACCCGCC
>JAQGAU010002519.1:0-15290 GCA_034698045.1 Paramacrobiotus richtersi
AGTGACCTTTTCAACGGTTGGCGATCAATTCTTCGTCAGAGATTGACTTGAGAATTTGACCGTTAAAACCGAAAAGAGAAAAATTTTTGTTTAGAACATTGAATGGTGAGAACTAACTGGTCACTGGGCAGCCAGCAGCGGCTTTTATACGCCCGCGCTTAGGCTGCAGCTGGGAGTGTCTCGGTATCGTCTGACCAATAATACGCAGATTCCTCGGAATCTTTACTATAAATGCAAGCCTGTGGGAAGGCGTGTCTAGAGACAAAGGAACACAACTCGTACGCTACCATTAACTTCAATTAAACAAGTTTAATTGGCCATTAAACGAACACTTTTTGTAACAACTGCAAACGGACCACAAATATTTCTAAACTGCACAGAAAGTTAGAAATTAATTTTATTAATTACGCACTTATGTAATTTTATCAATGGCATTAACATATTTCAAACCATATGCGAAACGGAAGACGTTTCTGTGAACTGTTTCAGACATAGACGTAATATGTTTAGATATGCTCTTCTCATTTCACAAGAATGCACAGAATCGTGTAAAAAAAATTTACATTACTGAAATACTACAGTGGATATCACTAAAACATGATGACAAAAAATTCTGCACTAATATATCCATATTTCTGGAAGTTTACGTCTTTGGCGAAATCATTTCATGCACCGTGGAATAGTTCCGTGTTGTACCAGTATAGAAGTACCGGCCGGTTACTGACTGCACATATACCGGTGGATACTTATAACTCGATCTTCGTTGGATCATGCCAAGATGCGGACCACAGAAGGACACGAAGTATTTTTCTCTTCTTTGATTGCTGAATATTTCGTGACTGAAACGAACTAAATAAAATAACGAAAAATACCAACCAAAACAATCTGGAATATGAATGTGTACCAATGCGAAATTTTACATTTGAAGTGATAGATTCGAACTAGGAGAGCTCCAGGCTAGCAGCCATTACACTACGACTTCCACAACTACACGTTTAATTATCGATGTCCAGCAACTTTGGAGAAGGCGTCTGCGTGTTTATCGCAAGTACGATAAGACACTTATTACTGCCAACGGTTTTGTTCAGAATCCGCGTTATATCGCGTTAAAGGTCACCAGCTAGAAAATTCCATAAAAGAAACAGAATTCAACCTCTGCAGAAGAAATCAAATTCAAGCTTTGCACAGACACAGTCAGACTCCCATGAAACTCACGAAACCAGTGAATTAATTCACTGGCACTTTAAACTGGCTAAAAAACGTAAGTTTTGCTCCCATTAAGAAAACAGTAATGTATTTCATTTCTCGCACTACATTGAAAAGCAGCCGGACGATACGTGGAAACCGATTTCAGCCACTAGCCTACGATTTTATCATAACCGCACTATGCTGAGGCTTCATCGTGCGTATTCGTTCAGCTCACCCTACCAATATTAATGTAAATACACCGTATACAATACATGATATGCAAAAAACCAAAAAATGTGCCTGTATAACAGTCTCTAAAATACATACTGCGGTAAAGCCACAACCAGAGACATTTACCACGGTTAACCAGTGTCCAAAAAGTAAATGTGGAGATTTGTAAACACAACAGTTCGGAAGAGTGGCAATCCATAGAATGAAAGGACCGAAAACCAGTGGACAAGAGAGAAACGATCAGTGTTGGGAACAGCTCGGAAGGAACCGGGTTTCCCTTTGGAACATATCGACAAAGCAAGTAGATCCGCATCTATCTTCTAATCTGTCTTCCAAGATGGCCGCTATCTTCGTGACCTTCTCAGTGGTCTCCAGACTCGCCGCCGGCAACGGCAAATATATGTTATTCCCGGATCGTTTCATCAGCTCCCACACTGTATCATGCCGTGCCAACATCCAACTGGCATTTTTCAAGGAAAACAGAGCAGAAACATTCCCCTCGCCCAGCCGCCGCAAGTGCACTTCCCGGGATGACTCCATCAGGAAGCCTGCCGTCGGCAGATACACGTCCCACAAACGCGCCCACAAAGTGGTCCAGATGGCGCCCGCCAGTTGGGTGAGCTGTATTAGCCGCACTCCACTACGCTTTCTTTAGCGAGGCAAGAGCCGATCTCCGGGCTGGAGACTCACGTGACTTTAACATTCGGTCAGTTGTTTCTGTACGAAATACAAAAGGTCCGATATACTGTGCGAGTTTAACCCATTTAGACCTTCAAATACTCAGACACACTATGCATAAAAAGATTTACTAGTAAATTACGTATCACATGTGTAAATCAAGCCAAAACTCGCACTTGAAAAACAGTTAATAAAAGACTATTAAAGGCTTGTAAAATGTTTTTACATGTAACTCAAGAAAGCGGGAAAAAATAACTTCAACTACCGTTAACAGTTGCAAATCGGGTGTTACAGTTACTTTCTGACAGTTTCTTTTACCAGTGGAAAAAATATCGTACTTGATTTTGTTCTTAAGTTAAAGTTCGATCGGCTGCAACATATCCTTGAAGCAACGAATTCTAGCCACTAGTCTACGATTTTCACCATATGAGCATGATACCGTAAAGATTTTCTAAGCGATATTTCGCTCAGGTAACTCGTAATACTGATAGTACATATGGTACGTAAAACATAAACCTGTCACTATACAACAATTGTGGAAATACTGATTCACTATAAAATCAAAACTAAAACGGATACGAACAACAAGCAAAAAATGCAACGCTGGAACGTTTTCGGGAAATTCAGCCGCCACGATAATTCAACCCCAGCCAACCGTACACTAATCTTTAAACTGTGCGTTAAGCTGTGTGCTCCAGTAGAACAACTTGAGCTTAATTCTTCAAATTTATTGTTCTCATCTTATCATCTCATCTTCTCATCATCTTCTTCGGTTCGACTCATAGGCTGATGTAACAATGCGCAGTCGGCTTGTAGCTCGATCAGCCTGCAGTCTGTATGCGCGCAGTGCTGCATATCACACGGTGAGCGCAGACAGAGAGGGGCATTAAGCTACAAGCCCAGTGCGCATTGTTACATCAACCTATGAGTCAAACCGAAGTACTTGTTAGACTGAATCGGATGAAAGTGTGCTCACGAAATAGTTTTCACAGGATAATACAATCGCTGTTCGGTCCCTTTAGTTTATGACTTTTGTCATATCAGGATTGCCGGATAAAACACTCTGCATCAGTGTGCAATTAAGCCTGTTTTTAACGCTGGCCGGTACCTCCGCAGTCTTCCGATTCGTCTCCAGAAACCGCCACCGAGAGTGCAACTGGAGATAATAACCGAACCGTTATCATCAAGTCCCACACCGTGTCATGCCGGCCCAACATCCGACTGGCGTCGTTCAAGGAAAACAACGCCGATTTATGGTGATCCCACAGAAAGACGCTGAATTTGTTGTCAATGCCGAAAGATGCGCATAATGCACAGCAAAACAGTGCGCTAACAATTTCCGCGGAAACTCGACCGGGAACTTCGACAAATATTAATTTTAGGAAATCTGCAAACCAGCGTCCCGGATCGGGTGTTAACGCAGTCCGTAGCGGTTCGCCGGTTAACACCCTTTAAAAAACATGACCAGTATGTTCTTCCACTTGCGGTCGACCGCAATCGAGCGAAACGTTCCACATATAGCCACCATATGTAAGGATGATTGATGTTCTAGCCAGTACTGTACGTTTTCGCCATATAAACCTTCATAACATGGCTTCCATCAGCTCATTCTGATCTGCCTGTCAAAAATGTTTATAATATTCACAACTATTCAGACTACAAGAATCGGATACGATAAAAATCTGCTAAATCTGAATTTTACTGGTTTATGACTCACCTACGGTTACTTTAACCCGGGAACACCAGCTACCCTTCAGGATGGTCGGATCTAGTTTAAGCTTTGCATACGCTGTCAATAACTGCTAATTAGATTAGCTGATTTTTTTAGAATTTTCGGTACACACGTTTCCAAAAAACAGCCTCGGTGCTAAAAGCACCTTCCGGGCGCTGAGGCGTATGCACTTTGAGGGTTTGTCTATGGTGGGAATCGCCCACTAAAAGCAAAATCGTAGCTGCGGCACCGATTTCAGTGAAAATGGCTGAGAAATCCGGACTGTGCCGTACGACGCTACTTCCGGGTAGTTACTGTGGACATACTCATGTGTGTAAAGTTGAGTTGACATGGACGGTCATATTTTTTATTAGTTTGTTTGTATTATTCATCTTTTTGCCGAACAGGATGTTTCTCTTTGCGCGCCGTTCATACGAAGCAAAGGGAGCAGACAGGCCATTGTACACAATGAATGTCACTAATGCGCACACTTAGCCCGCGCAAAATCAAGATAATCATGGCACAGGCCGTCCTTCCCTTGCTCTTAGCTTTCCCGAGCGAGACGTCTCAACGCCTGGAAGGTGCTTTTAGCACCGAGGCGATTAAAAAACTGTCGTAAATTTAGGACACTATATTGTTTTCCTCTGCTATGAATCTGGTGTTGAGAACTGAACATTCCATTGTTTTGCGTGGCGTCTTCGGTGAATGTACTTCGTTATGTATTTTTTAGATAGCAAGCAAGTTACATTAAAAAGTAGACCGTTTTAGAATTAATCTAGTTTTTTTGCAAATAGAAAAAACTTTAAAATTGTTATGTTGATTAGTAGAGCAACATCTCTTCTATCAATAGGATCAAGAAATTCAATTTTCATAACGACAACAAAACTTGTGGAAGCTATGTAAAGCCTCGGTGCTAAAAGCACCGAGCAGGCGTTGCCGGGTTAACTGGACAGACAACATAAAACACTGGAAATACGAGAAAATTTCACTGATCGAACATTTCGAGTCGGTCGTTCAAGTATTAAACGTTTTTCTTTCATCAAAAAAAGCACCCCAATTCTGTTCATATATACATTAGGCTGCAATGGGATGAAACCTTATACGCTGGGATAATCAATGTTCCAACCTTTACGTAGTCTAAGGTTTTCATGGTATTTATTCAACACTTTAACTTTTTCCTGGCAGTCCACTTATTTCGATCGCAACCAAACGTGTAACAACCGAGTTGAAATTTTCGATTAGTGAAATTTTCAGCCTGTGCCACTGCACTACAAAAGCACCCCTATGGAAGCACCATTGTTGTCAGATTGTTACAGATATTAAGGACAATAATGAAACTGTCATTATTTTTTAAAAAAATCTGAAATGAAAAAGAAATTAACAAAACACGGACACGAAAAGGAATGTCACTGGTGTCAAGCTGCTGTAACTGCTTAACTGTAAGCGAAAGCAGCTTCACTAGAAGAGCGTTAACGTTGCCTGGCAATGCCACTGTACTACGACTTCCATAGTATCGGCATATTATGACCACACAACAAAATTAACAGCAGTACTATGAAATGACTAAATAAGGTAGAGAAAAGATGCGCGGGAGATTTAATCGAATCACGGCGAGAAATCCAGATAAAAAATACATAAAACGCAACCCGAGAAACTGAGCCAATAAGACTAACAAATAAAAAAAATATGGAAAAAATTCCATATATTTTGTAGATATCCAAGTTGACCTTTTAGCAGATTTCAAGAGAGCACTTTGTGCCAAAGCAAAATAATAAAACAGAACTTCAAAAAAAACCGCAGAAAAAGACCAGAACATCTTTTTTAAGTTATCCGTATCGACAAATCCGTATTAAAATCATCTGTAAAGTGTATGGTGAAATCCTACTTGACGCTGAAAACTACCGATAAGCCATAACACAGCGGAATCTCCTGTTCCGGTTGGTCTGTCGTGATAACGGCCGGCCCCGCCCGTGAAACTATCCGGATCACCAGGAGTGTCTCGAAACCGCCATGTATGTTCCCTTCTAGATTCGTGTGTTTTCTTCGTGCACTTCCGCTTCACAAGCAACACGTCCGCTCTCCACCAGTCAACCCTGCCAAAAGTGGATTAATTTGACGTTTATTGTTCGTGAATATTTCGTATACTCGAGCTGGAAGAGAGCGGTTTTCCGATCGAGAGCATACGTGTCGGGCAAGCGATATACATCGCATTAACCATCTAACCTGGCCTCAAAGATGGCCGGTATCTCCGGGGGCCGTGACCTTCCCATCAGTCTTCATACACGACATCAAGAGTGCCAGCAACTGCAGATAACACCCGGACCGTTTCATCAGCTCCCACGCCAGGTCATGCCTTGCCAACATCCGACTGGCATCGTTTAAGAAAAACAACGCTGGTCTACTTGCCTAACCGCCGCAACCATGCACCTCCCGGAAGGTATCGATGCGGGAGCCCACCTCGGCAGACACCCGATAAACGCGCGTTGACAAAGTTGGTCCAGATGGAGAAGATGGCGCCGGTTGAGTGCTCTGTTTTCTGCCAAATCCCACCACGCATTGCTTACCGTGGCAGGCGTCGATCTCCGAGCTGGAGAGAGCCACTTGCAGATCGCAGTCGGTCATTTCGTTTTCTACAACAACACAAGTTCAAAACGTCTTTGTGATTTTGTTCCTTTTGCAGTTTCAAACGCACAGGCAGAGCAGTTAAGGGGAAAGAATACCCAACGGGTTCCGTTTTGGACGGTTCTACCAGACAATTTTTTGCACGAAATCAAAGTTGTATACAGTTATCGCATCAGGTACATGTGATAGACAAGGGATTGCTCTATCTAGTGATCAGGTCATTGTTTACCCGCAGTGCGCGCGCAGCCCACAACAGGTGTGTAAACAAAGAGCGAGTAAATAAGAAGAAAACTCTCGATAAATTCAGTCGTGCATCAAAGTATGATTTGAAAACGCTATAAAATGCATAAAAAGGTAATAAACGCTATTACACAAGCTTTTTGGATTTCGTCAATTGTGTCAAAAGATATCGAATTTTAAAATATTCAAA
Organism: Paramacrobiotus richtersi; assembly: GCA_034698045.1. Lineage (NCBI taxonomy): Eukaryota > Metazoa > Tardigrada > Eutardigrada > Parachela > Macrobiotidae > Paramacrobiotus > Paramacrobiotus richtersi. The sequence continues at coordinate 6,861 of JAQGAU010002519.1, forward strand.
ATTCAATAACTTTTTACATAATCGTTGAAATCAAAAAAGCTGGTGTAATAACGTTTCTTATCTTTTTGTGCATTTTATAGCGTTTTCAAATCATACTTTTGTTGCACGGCTGAATTTATCGAGAGTTTTCTTCTTATTTACTTGCTCTTTGTTTACACACCTGTTGTGGGCTGCGCGCGCGCTGCGGGTAAACAATGACCTGATCACCAGATAGAGCAATCCCTTGTCTATCACATGTACCGGATGCAATAACTGTATACAGCTTCGATTACGTGCAAAAAATTGTCTGGTAGAACCATCCAAAACGGAACCCATTGGGTATTCTTTCCCCTTAATTCAGTAGTAAATTTATTACTGTACAAACATATTACATGTAGTATACCCATGATGATTATCCTTAATGATTAGAACAATAAATGCCATCAATTCGATCAACATCTCGGCAAGAAATTAAAAATCAAAGGGAAGGAAACACGTTTCTACGTACCGGTACATAAAAATAATGGTTTATTGTCTTTCCGCAACGGGACAGCGTCCCCTCTGGGCGTCAGACACAATTCGGCAATATTGCAAACAACAGTCATGAAAAGCAAATTCCTACAGTTCAGAAGAAAGAAAACAGGCATAGCAGCGACGGAGATCAAAGGAACAGACGTGGAGAAAAAAGTAATACGAAAACAAGAGATCATAAAACAGCACAGAAAATCAAGAATTAGTACAACCATTTCCTAACAAACACACTGGAAGGCCAGAGTGCGCGACGGAGAATTTTATCGGTCATTTCTTTGAAGCTTCCAATCCTGGCAAAAGTCGATGTTCGCTTGTCTCCACGGGCTGGGATGTAAACGTTCACAAATCTCGTTGAGATACCTTGGATTTTCAGCTGGCTGGCAATATGGTCGTTATACTCCTTCACGCTCTTAAATTGTGACTTTTCCACACGAGGAATGCCACTCACACAAAAATCTGCATGTGGTTTATGTGGGGCTTGCGTACGTACCAGTTCATGCGAATCTTCATCTACAGTCCGGGAACCTCTGATCCATTTTGGTGCTCGTTTCGCAATGGCCGCGTACAAGTAAAAGCGACCGCAGAGGAACCATATTCGCTCGTATTGGCAGTTTCAAGGAATGCGCTGATAAGATCAACAATTCAAGTGGATGTAACAGCATCGAAGGTATGTTATCCAACCAGTCTGATATCGAGTTTTCGTAGTGTAATGGCTTGGCTGAACCAGTTGGACCAGCCTTCGAACCTAAGCTGAATGTTATAGGCATTCAGCTTGCTCCAGTAATATCGGATTACGATCCTCCAACGTACCAAATTTTAATGGAGTTTTGCGAAGGTAAACAAGGCTCTGAACGTTAACAGTATGTATGTTGAAATACGAAGTGGCATGAATTAGCGATCCGTTACAGGGCCCAACCTTCGTAATGTGGTGCGGAATTCCCTAATACCACTTCCACTGCTACAGAACTGGACCAGGCAGTTGGTCGATGCCATTTCCTATCTGCATAGTCAGCACTGTGTCCACAGGAATCTTGCCTGCGAAAATATTTTACTGTCTTCGCATGATCTTAACAACTGTGTTATCAAATCTTATACAAAACGAAACCTTCTGTCAAACATAGGTGACTTTAGCCCTCTGACTGGGGTGAAAGGGGGTGGCTACAGCGAATTCTACAATTTGTTGTAAGCAACGGGAGTTGTCGCATCTGTAACATATCTTCCCCTCGCCATCGTACTATCCAGGTGATCCACCAGTCTCATCCCACTGCTGTCCAGCGCGGTCGCATCACGAGATTTGTACGCCGGCTTGACGAGATGCTGCGGTACCAAAAGGCAGGAACGGATTGTAGCGGAGTTGTTGAAATAGAATGTTTATCCCCTTCTCCTGGACTAGGACTGGGCTCCGTCATTGGGTAGTGAGTCGCTTCACTTTGTTAGTAGAAATACGAGTAGTAAGAAGCTAAGCTTTCAATGAATATACTCAATCAATAACTCTTACTTTGTTAGTATTTGTCAGGAGAAACACACGTAACATCAAACAGAAAACCATGAATCAAGCGAGATACGAACTAACGTCAACGTATAAGTAAAGAACGAATAGTAAGTAATATATGGCCGCAAAAATATGCCTGATTCTTGAGCGGTTTTACGAATAAGACCGATACCGAAAATAATTCTGCTTATTTTGTTTGACAAATGTTTTGTTTTGTTTTGTTTTGTTTTGTTTTGTTTGACAAATCTCACAGCGTTCACTCACAGCGTTCACTCACAAGTAAATTAAATAAAACTTTTTGTCTTGTATTTTTGTTTTAATTGCGAATTATGGTATGCAGAAAATGATGAATAATCCTTCGCGGTTAACTAGCATATGAGATATACAATTTATTGATTTTAAAGTCAGAAATGTCTGATTTTAACTGACGTTATACCGACCCCGATAAAACGATTACGTCGAGATTCCGTTTGATTTCGTTTTTTGCTGCTTGAAGTTTTTGATTGCTCTGCTGTACATCTTATACCACAGTCAGTCAGATATGATGATATGTGTGATATTAACCAGTCGTAGTACAGTGGATGTCACGTCCAGTCATTTCCCTTCCAGTGGGCATCAAATTGTTAAAACGTTCGTGCTGGCACACATAAGTATGCCACATTCCTTTGGTTTTATTTTTTTTAATTATTTCGTTTTGAGAACGAAATATGTGAGCAGAGAACAGTAAATTTATTTTGTTAAAAAATGCTGGTCAGCATCGTTAGTTTTCTGTATTTTTTTCTGATTTGTGTATTTGTTTTCTTTAATTATACTTCGTGAACGTTTACTCTTGGGACTTGTGATTTTCTGTAACTACTTACTACCCTGCTCTAACAATATTTCCATATTTATCTGTACTTCACCTGAATTCTGAAGTAGTAATTGTTCTTTTGTTGCTGCTTATACTGGGCGCAGTTACATGCTGATGCCACGGAAGCTGTAGTGCGGTGGCTTTGTGAATTCGCCACAAGTGAATCCTGCTTTGAAACTCATGTAGCATGAATCATAATACAAGCTAGCAGTCAGTTGACATTTTTTCCTCCGGATTCTGTTCGATGCTTGCGATGAAACGTGCAGATGCGATGTCCGATACTCCGGATGCTTATCAAGCTAGACCGCGTTGATTTAGCTTTTTTAACTGATTTAAAGTATAAAATGTGACATTCTTGACTGCCTCCATGTACATTTTTATCAACGACGCTCTGTTCACAGCTATATGATAAATGCAGGTGACCTCTTTACAACTGCTAAGCAGCCTAATCTGCTCGGGACAGTTATGGAAGTCGTAGTGTAGTGGCTGTCATATCGGTACGCGAAGTCCGACGGCGCTGAGCGGTCATCTTAACAGTGAGAATTTCGTGCTGGTGCACCTAAAGTTATTCGTTTTTCAAACAGTATTTTTAATTGTTTCATTTCGTTTCGGTCACGCAAATATGGAGCACCTGACCAAAAACAACTTGAGTGAGATTATACCGAGTGTCTGACCAGTATGGACCGATTGCCAGACAAGATATATTGTCCTTTATCGGACACTCGCTAGGGGCGCTGCTTGTGCGCGCGCGCGACCATCTGCGGATCATCGGTGTTTGAGCCGTAACGGCAGCTGCTGCGTACCTTCCTGTCTTTTTGTAGACCGCATCTTGGGCTGATTAATAATCCCTCCAAGATCGTATCCACCGGTATATGCAGTACAAATAAATAAAAAATCTAACATCATGTCCACCGGTATGTATGTACAGACAGTGGAATATTTCGCCGGGACTGGTAGAGAAATAATACGGCTGTCGTAGACTTGTACTTTCAGGGATCTGAAAAAGGATGAACCAATGACAACGAAGATATTAACCAGCAAAGGAAGAAATCACGCTAAATTCGTCGTAAAGTGGTAAGGAAAACTCTTAACAACAACTGGTAATTAACAGTTTACAAGTGAAAGCAAGCGAGCCTCAGTTTAAACTGAGTGGACAGTTGAGCTGAGGATCCAGGTTATGCGTATGCTGTTATGTAGTTCGTAGTTAATTACTGCGTTTGAATCAGTTTTACATACTTATTTACTTGTTGAAAGTTATTATTATGCAGAACTGTAAACGAAATTATTACCGTCTTACATAACCTGCAGAAAGACGTGACCGACAAATGTAAAATGTTCCATATTTTCATAATCAGAATTAAGGAATGGATTTCTTTTCTTGTCGGTGGATTCCCGTCGTAAGTACGCAGGACGACCACGAAACGTGACCCCGTGGCCGCGTCGTGGAAGTCAGTTCCAGACTTCCAGTGCCATTAAAACCATTAAAATAAAACGGGCGTTACCAAAATTAATGATTCGGTAGCTTCTCGTCATCTTGCAGGAGCTGAAAGCCGCACTGGCACACCCAACTGTTAACGGATAATTAACGTACCATATCGATGATGAGGAATGTGTTCATTTGACAAGATTTTATCGTATTGTATTTACGTAAATTAAACTATCTGTGAATATTACGAATGCGTTTGTAAGTGAACACAGAGACACAGGCAGTGCAATCTCTAACGTCCTGCAAGGCAATATCATTATGATCTGCGTAACTTTTTCAGGCATTAAACGAACAGTTCCTGTGACAACTACAGACTGACTACAATTATGCCATAAGGAAAATCGAATTAGGTATGTAATTTTATCAATTGCATTAACATTTTCAAACGTAAACTAAACGGAAAACGTTTCTGCGAGATTTTTCTGCCAACTGTTTTCTCACCTAGCTTGAAGCGATACTCACAACTTGATGTTGGACGTAGCTTCTTTAATAAATCGTACTCCTAATTATGGATCAACAAAACAAAAGTACATTACCGTACAAGTTACACATTATTAGCTTATCTTCATTACATAAGAATGTTAGTGTTAGTAAAATTTATATTATATTAGTGGAATGCGAGATCAATAAAAAATAATGTAATTAAAATTTCTGCATAAACTGACTACACTTACGGCCGGTGGCAACGATCTTCGATGAAAACTTCTCTGGTAACAAAAATCTGGAAGTATTGATCAGGCCCCGTGGACGCGGACCACAGAACGTGTTTCTTCTTTGCGGAATATTTTGTAACTGAAACGAACTACCAAATACGAACTAAAAAAATCTGGGTTTTTTTTGTGCATTTTGCACCGGCACACGAAGTATCAGCAGTTCAGCTGACCGTTTAAAGGGTTACGACGAATATGCTACAGGAAAACAGCCATCACACTACGACTTCAAATGTACAGTTTGTGCATTCGATAAGGGCGTATACCTGCATGTTCATCAGAACTACGATAAGAAATGTTAAACCGCATATGATTTTCATATTGATTTTGCTCACAATCCACTATCGCGTTAACAGCCAGCGCACAATAATATTGAAAAATCTCGAGGCAACAGAACGTTCGAACAATAACTTTGAGATGGATTATCATGACAGCTCCCACACACGGAGTAGCACATAATGCATGTAGTACAAGTGGCATGCCCTTTAATTTCGTACAGCTTCAACGATAACAAACAAGTATAAAATGCACATTATTATTCAGGTATTCGAAGATCTAAATATTGGCCTTGACCAGTGGCAAAACGCTATTACTTTTGTCATCAAAGATTAAATTGGGAGGAACCGGGGAGACGGCCGTTTTCCCATTGAAAACTCATACCGGGGACAACGACCTACGGTGGGCTGTTAATCAAGCCAGTATGCGGTCCACAGAAAGACAGGAAGGTATATGTAGTGTACGTGACCTCTGGTCATTTCGAGAGTTACGGATACTGGCACAGTCGTTACATGCATAGCAGCTGGTTAAATGTACGAAGATGGTGTTGTCTACAGTTGATTAACATTTAATTATCATTTGTCTTTAGCAGAAGCCGCTGTACGATTTAGAGAATAAATAATTATGCCGATACTTCACAGTAAACAGCAGCGGCCGATACGGCACAAACACCGGAGTGCCCGATACATCAGATCTTGTCCGGCTGGTCACGTCTAATCAGATATTCCAAAATCTCGCTCACCTTATTCTCGGACAGATGCTCCATGTTCTAATTCAGTGTTGCGGTAGATTGACTATTACTCCTAAGAACAAGGTATCATCAGACTACAGTAAGCTTAGGTAATCATTCTCTGTTCTTAGCTCAATTTTCCATAATCCGAACGAAGCAGGACTAAAAAATGATGGTTGAAAAATTAAGAACATTATGTTTAGGCACAAACTCACATAGTGAAGATGACCGCTCAGAGCCGTCATACCATTTTGACCTAGGGAGACAGCCATTACGCTACGACTTCTACAATTTTACCCGGCAGCTTTCGTGCAGGTTTGTGCAGTCTAATTGCAAATACGTCACCTGTAAGTCAGCAGCTAGTAGAGCGTCGTAGATAAGATGTGCATGGAGGACATCAAGCAATCCACATTTCAAACATAAAATCCGTTAAAAATCAAAATCGACGCGGTCTCGTAGCACACCGCCTGTGCGAACACGTAATGTTATTCAAATCCAGGATTTCAAGCTTCGCATCAAATTTCAACTGCACTCCAGTCAATCATTTCAATCAACTGCCGAAAGGTTTCTGATTTTATAGTTAACCTACGAATTGTCGGCCGATATCGAATTCGAGCAGAACATGTTCACCGCGCGCTTCCAGCAGAAGCCGGAGGAAAAAATGTTTGAAGTGACTGCTCACTTGTAATCAGTGGTACGCATATTACGATATCCAACATATTGATGAAGCAGCTTCTAGCAAGTTTCGCCACACAGCCGCTTCACTACAGCTTCCGTGGCATCGGTAAGTAACCACGCCATGTGATCAGCAACAGAAGAACAATAAGTGCGAATACAAAAATTCCGTATTATGTCGGTATTTCCAATGAAACCGTTCAACTGAATTCTGGAAACTGCGCACCAAAGCAAAAGACAAAAAAATAAAACCTGCTAAAAAGGAAACAAACACGCACAATTATAAATCAATAACAAAATTACGAGTTCCGATGAATTATTTCACAAGTAACGAAATGTTCAGCTAAGAAGAGAAAAACTTCCTATCTTTCTGTGGTCCGCATCTTGGCCTGATTAATAATCTACCATATCAAAGATCGTATCCGTCGGTATGGGTAGCTTTAGGGTGTGCCACACCCGGTGTGGTATTGTTACTAATTTATACGGATTTGTTTCCTTTTTGGCAGTTTTTCTTGTTGTTTTTAGCGGCCCGTGAAAAACTAAAAATTATAATACTCACCAGAATGCTGCGGACGGAGGTAATATTACTTGCGATTTTAAGATAATCACCGGTATGGAAGAACAAAAAATGCACAACGATTCGCATGTGAGAGTATTGAACTATCTTTCAGTTAAAGCAGCTATGTAAAACTACACTGAAAGGGATACATAAAGCCACTGCACTACTACTTCCATGACTTTAGCATGTACCTGTCATTGTACCATTGCGCAATGCAGTTAACAACAACACACAATCAGATAGGACAAAACTGTCCTGCACGTCCAGAAATCAATCAAATCCGTTAAAAAGCAGGAATTGAAATCAAAGATGCATAAAAAGAGGCACAAAACAGTGGACAACAAAGCGAGAACGTAACAAACACGATTAATAAAATGGGAAAAATAAAACAGGAAAACCGCGAAGTTACGGATACCTTTTGCTGAATCTCACAAATCTCGGTTGTAAACATCTTCAAAGCCAAGATTTACGAAAAATACTCGCCAAAAAAATCTTGAATGTCAATGTGCCTCAGCATGCAATTTGACGAAAAAATATGATTGTCAAGCAGCTCCGCAGCAATTCAAGCACTGACAGCAGAAATGCCACTGCACTACAACTTCCATGGCGACGACGCTAAGGAACGGTCAACAATAGAGGTACCAAAATCCGCCAGGGAAAAAGACATACCGTACATAATAATATTATACGGTAAATGCGCCGCTTGAAATTAATTAGGCAAATCACTTGCGAGAAGTCGAGATGTACAATTCATTAAAAAACCTGAAACAGTTACCCAGACACAAAACGAAGCGTTATTACAAAAGGAATCGCTATAACGAAAAATTCAACAAAGACAATAAAGAAATAACAAAAAAGGCAATAAGTCCATACGGTGTGAGTATTACCGATTAACATTTCTGGCAAAATTTAGAAACTGTCCACGCAAAAAATCAGAGGGAAAACGTATAAAAAGTGCCGAAAAGGCCTAAAACAAATCCGCGAAGTCAAAAATCAATCCATAAAGTAATCCATAGCGCTGATTACGTAGTAAAATAACACATGCAATGTTGAATACTCCCGAATGCAGCGGAATCTCGTGTTCCGTTTGGGTTTTCGTCATGATGACCATGCCGATCAAAGTATCCACCGGGAGTGCAGCG
>JAQGAU010002520.1:0-15289 GCA_034698045.1 Paramacrobiotus richtersi
TTTCTGGGGAGGATTTTCCCATCGCTCCGGCCGTCCACGGTTCCGGCTAATGCCAAACTGGATGCGGATGATACCGTCATTTATCCCGATGATGCCTTCCATACTGGTATCAACTTTGAAGCTAAGGTACGCATTTTGCAGTTACGTATTGTATACTAGCATAATATTGGTATTAGCATGATGGAATATTCATATTCCATCATGGTTTTAGCAAAACGTATATATAAAATTATAAATATAATTTATTTGTAATAATATAATAAATTGATAAATAGTATTATAAGTAATGTTCTGTTTTGGTAATAGTTGTACATATTTTCATATAAAGAATTTTTTCGTTAAAATGTGAAAGGTTAATGGCTGCTGACCCGCTGTATGTTGTAGCCAAATGATACGGTAAAGTTGTGTTTTAGATTATGAATAATTTTAACGAAAAATAGTAATCTTTCATGTGCTATTCTGCACGGACAGTGACAAACGTTTATGTTCGTAAAATATTATTATGTTACTGCATCGCGAACATATTTCCGGTCAATAGTAATAAACCGATACATAACGAAATTTTAAAGTAATATTAAAATAATCCAAGGAAATATTTTAACAGAATGTTTTTGAAATAAAAAAGCGCATTTGAGAGCTGTTTTGCTCCAGTTGGATGATTAATGCATAGAGCGCAGAATACAGACGCATACATATACGTACCTACGCATCATAGATCAGTTAATAATTTAATGTTTATCCTTCATTGTTAAAGTCGGTATATAAACGACCGTCAATATTTTCTCTTAATAGTTCAATATACCGTTTTTTAATGTCGATTTACGCGAACACTACACGGACTGGTCCTGTTATTGTTATAAATCTCCAGTTAAAATAAGGTCGATGATTTCGCTTCCGCTTCACGCATCGGAGAGTGATTTTTACTAAAACCAGTTTATTTGCACTCTGAGTGTGATGTTTACAAATGTAAATACTGCGTACTTGATATACTTTTTTTCACCAGCATATTCATTGGTCGGACACTTATTGTTAGTGTGCTTTTTATCGGCAGATGCAGTTGTGTCAGTATAGTACTTACATAAATTTAAGCGATCGTAAATCGTTTTGCGTAATGCTTTTTGGGAATGTACTACTGCAGCCATTTGATTTGTGTGTACATCTCCGACTCGTCGCAGCCATAATTTATGTAGACGATACTAGACATATGTGCAGTTATTTTGATATTAAGTTAAAGTTGTTAAATTTTAAATTTTAGTATTGACCCTTTCGAAAGTTTACCCAACAACCAATAACAAAATAAAATAATAAACCAACTGCAGCGAATAGGAGCGTGCACAGTAATGGATGCGACGATTATATAGACAATTTATTTAAAAAAAACAGAAATGCGGTTTTGCGCAATTAAACAGAGTTTTGTAGTCATATTTTCTGCTAGCGAGGGATTGCGCCATTTCGTTCTTGAACATAATCAAAAATTAACGAAACTTTCGCTGAACGGAAGCCGGTTGCATACATATCTGTATGTGTATCGTTTCACTGTTCAAGAACTAGACACTGCTTTCATGGCCACTGCTCTACGACTGTTCACAATCTGTTGGCGTGTTCGTACACATGCGCGTTTTAAGTTGTTACGCGCTAATTAAGTGAAACTAACATATTTTTTAATCGAAGCACATGTTTCTGGCTAACTGCGTTCGACTGACCTATCACTGGAACAACAGGACATTAAAAAGCGGAAAGGTTACGTAATTTCCTATATGTAAAACACATACATCGTCGCCCAAAGTTTACGTAGGGATAAAAAATAAACACGGAACATGCGATCATAAAATGCTCTCCATTGTATTTGCAGTTGGTCGGGGTGATGGATATTCCGCGGCCACAAACCCGCCTGGAAATAGTCGCGGCCATGCGCCGTGTTCGGGTATGTGTGTTATCTGTAAAAACAGCCGAATGTATAATAAAATCAACTCCCCAACACGCAAGTGCAATTTCTGGACGGGAACCAACACACACTGGGTTCCCTCCGGCAAATCACGCGCTGGGCGAGAGAGTGAGAAAGCCGATTGCCAAATGAAAAATAATCATTTAATTGGCAGTTCGAGCACAAGACCAAGGGCACGGGCAAGCGGAAGGTGGACATTAAAGTCAGTGTGGAGGGTGTGCGTGTGTGCAGTCAGAATAATGGCCACCATCGACTGGGCTTCGGGAGGGTGGAGTATGATAAACTGGATAATCTGGTGGCCTTTGATAGTGAGGAGAAGACCATCCTGCATCATCCGGTTCACAGGTAGAAAAGCCAAAAGTTAAAAACAATAAAAAGGGATTTGAAAAGTAGATTTTAACATTATTAAAAAAAACATAATATTAAAATTAGATAGTAAAAGTTTTGAATAATCACAGTAAAATTACAAAATAAAATTATTGACATTTTGCGGAAATAAACAATAAAAAGGCTTGCTAAAGTTAGCTTTTAGGATTATCAAAGGACATAATATTAAAATTACTAAGTGTTTTTAAATAATCACAATAAAAATTAAAATTGTTGAAATTTTGCGAAAATGAACATAGAAGTCAGATAAAGATATAAAATGTACCTGCGGTATATAAAAATTTAAAAAAAACTTCTAGATTATATCAAAAGTTTGTTTTGTCTGACGTGATTTGATTAGATAGTGTCGGCAAAATAAATGCTGCAGAACATTTGAAAACTCGATTACAAAGTTAAATACTTACCGAAATTGCTTCTGGTAAGTCGCTTTACCCGGTCTAAAACGTTCTCTATATCTACTAACTAAAACTGACTATAGCCGAAAGCTTGAAGGCAAGTAAAATATTTGGACTATTATTTTAAAATTAAATTGGGTCAAAATGCAAAACGGTTATTCTGCCGTGTAAACCGTCGACAGTTTGCAGTGTACAAACTTTTCCTCCAAAGCGAAGATCAGTTGCATTTGTCCTACTTTGTGAAAAACCAATCCAGCAGCCAAATCAATTAAATCGTGATATTATTACCTACATAATAGATTTGAAAGTTGATCACGCTTTTATACTTACGTTTTTTTAAATTGTGTTTTTCTGCTATTGACAGTGAAGAATTATTTAGTTGGAGTTTTTAAACAGTGAATCAATTGCGCAAGGAAACTTGACCGCAGTGTCGGCTTTAAGGATAATTTTCTGGGATCTTATTCTACAGTGTTGAAAAGGTCTTCCTCTTTTGAACGATTAATAGGCTGGATCAAGTTCTTTCTGGATAAATCTTTGTGAAAAACGATATCTAGGGTCAACTCATTGTACATGCTGATCGTTTAATCCCGGTTTTGTCATTCTTTTGCAGGATTTTTTACGTCTCTCACGACTCACAGGATCTCAACGTCTTCAGCTATATAGCCCGTGAGAATCAGAATGACCATTTGAGATGCATTGTATTCAAAGCTTACAAAAAGGCAAGTCGAAGATTTCATCAGCAGTAAATCTCGGTACGATGTTGCGCTTCTGTACAAATGTTGAAAACGTGTCAAAATGGTAGCGCAGTGGCTTTTGTATGACCTTTCACGTTGCTTAATCAGGTTATTAAACGCTACAGTTGAACAACAGTTGACTTACTGGTAAATTTTTCATATAGTTTTTTTTATTAGATTTATCTTTTTAAATTTTTATTAAAAATATAAATTTTTATTATATATAAAATTTTTATTTTTATTAAATTTATCTTTCTTATTTTTTTTATATTAGTATCTTTTTCACCGTGGCTCAGGTCATGTTTCTGCTAATTTAATCTCCGTCACATTTTAGACGGAAGCCGTGCAAATCGTCAAGACAATCGGTCAGGCCTTTGAAGTCTGCCACCTCCTCCAACAACAGAAGAAACAACAGCAACTCTCCAAAAACAGCAGTGTAGAATGTTCACCGAATCGCAGTGAACGGCGCAGTTTGTTGGGCGATTCTTCTTCCCACACCCAGCTACAAATACCCCATTCGCATACGATCAGCCATCCGGCTTCCTTCCAGACCGCCGTGGAGTCCAGCCGGACGGCGGAGGGGAATGCGGTGCCCATGAAGAAAAGCGTGTCGGAAATGGGACACAACTGCCGGCATATCAATGCGCAGAGGTTGTCGCTGGCTTTATCGGGTTCGTTCGAATAATACCGAAAACGTATCGGTGAAGAACGAGTATTGAAAATAAATAAATATTTGGATAAAGATCAAGCAGCGTTAGTTATGGTCAACAAAACGGAATGACATGATTAATTTAATTAAATGGAACTTTCTGAGCAGCGGAACAAGTAGCAATGACTGCAAAATATTTGGTAATAATTATCAGCTGATTATGATCTCAATGTCAGCTGATGTAATAATTACCAATATGATTACTAAAATAAAATACATTTTTCCAGCATTTGACATAACTCGAAATTCTTAGACTATTTGGAGGGTTTGCTTATTTAATAGAAAGTTATTTCAAAAAACATGGGTATATATTTGTTTACATATTCCTGTGTTGAACCGCTACGAATATAAGACCATACAGGCGTAACTGGTAATCTAAGGTCACAAGGAAAAACTGAACCAATATTGCGAATAACTCCACAACTGATGGCTTCTTAAAGCATACCTATACGCCTGTACAAGAACGGCTTTTCTACTGTAAAAGGTTTTTTATAATTTGCCGTTAATTTATTGTAGTTATTAAATTTAAATGCAATTATTAAAAAGTAACTAAAAATTTTTATGTAGATATCTAACTACATTCGTCATTCACTGAATATGTGGATTTGTTTGTAGGCATGAGTTCAGGCAATGACACGGTCGGTAGTAGTTTAGCGGGTGCCGGGCAGTCGAGCCCTTACGATGCCCATTTCCGTTTGCCCACTTCCGTCTCGGAAAACGTCTTCCCAGCGGGATCGGTTGGCGAGGGGAATCCGTCAGCGCAGTCGCCCGTTTCCGTTGCGCAAGTCCGTCTGGAGCATGAACTGCAGAAGAGTCGAGTGGCCAAATCGCAGAACAACTTTCTTAAAAGCCAACTGGCTTCAGAAACGGCTGCGCGTATCGATGCTCAGGTAAAAGCAGCGAGTCTGCGGCTCTGATTATCACTTGTTACAAAACTAGGCATAGACCTACCTCAGTTGTAAGTAGCAGTCTAATCAAAAAATTAAAAAGGGACTTTTACTGTACCGTACCGTACAAATTGTTTTTTTACTGTAGTTATTCAAATGGTGTGCACAGGCTTTTTTTCCCAATCACAACGTTGCAGCAAAATTTCTAAAAATTTTTAATAATGAACCAGATTATTTCAGATATAAACTTACCTAAAAAAGTTGCAGTAAATTTTTATACTCGATTTAGCACTGTGCAAGTGTTATTTGCGATACGGGGAATTGGGACAACCTCTTAGCGCGCCACAACACTACGCTTTCTTATAAACTGTAGTCAACATACTATAGCTGTTTTATCAAGTTTTATGCTTGTTGATGATCATATAATGCTTTTCTTTGAAACAGAACCGCATCGATGAACTCCTCCGCCAGAACGCACTCCTCCTCGACGTGATTGAAAGCCTACTGGCCCCCCACAGCGCCGCGCCAACCAGCACCGGAAAGGACACTTTGGACATGCTGGCCGAGACGGAAATTGCTCAGCTACTGGGCACGATGCCTAATTACACGGCTCCCACTCTCACTCCCAAAACCGCTGTGGCCTGGCCGTCTTCCTCCAGCCACAGCAGTGGATCCAACGAACACCATGCCGGATCATCACCCGACAGCGGTGTCAAGTGCTCGTCCATGTACATGATGCCGGATGATGCCGAATTTTGAATTGTAGTGGTGAAATGGAAATGTTAAGTTTTTTGATAATTTGCAGATTCTCAGGGGTGTTGTACTCAGGTTTAATGGGTTTATACGGATGTATTTGAATTTTTAATGTTAAAGGAATTTGTGGATATTTATTTTTGTGACCTTTATGGGTGATATAATATCTTTTGCAATATTGCACATAATTGTGTTCAACATTCTCTTGAAGTGATTAAATAACATGTCTTTGTGCTGTACAAGTCGTCAGTTACGTGTGTATCAAGATTACGAGTGTGAGATCGTATCGAGACATATTTTTGCTTCTTTGTTGGACCACCGGCGGACTTCTAGTACAAACTTGTATATGCTAGTTATGCCAGGTTTTTGCTTGTTTTCTGAATCTGTATTAGCGCAGCAACATGGGTAACTTAAGGAAACATTTGATTTATATTTGATTGTTTATATATAAAATATTTTATTAAATATATAATATATTTCACATAATTATTAAATATATTTTACATATATAATATATTTTATAAGATATTTTATGCAGATATTTGATTTGATTATTTTCAAAATATTTATCTACTGAAACCGAATTTTGTGTGTAATTTTCGCTTTTTATTTAGGAAGTGCGACCTTTAATGACGTGAGTTCCTGTATAACACAGCCCGACATTTAGAAACACAGTGTATAGTAAAAAAAGTATAAATTATCCATTCATGATCTAAAAAAACGCAGACAATCACACTTGTTCGTTACCATTACATTTTGGAAAAAAATTACATCCTCATGCGCATACCACGCCCACGGTTCATTCGGTTGCGCATACCCCGACCACGGTTGCGGTTGTTCCTGGAGCGCTGCACCCGTCGGATGGGTCGGCCACGTCCACGACCTCGACCGCGGTTCATTCGGCGACGGCCGTTAGCCTGACGCTTATACCGTCCACCACTGGAGCTGCCATAGCTATTTCCACCACCACCACCGCTATTACCACCGTTAATCCAGGACAACGGCATACCGTTACTAGATGGGACACCGTAGAACGTATTCAGGGCGTCATCGTATCCCAGATTGAAAGCGGTGTTGGAGGAGCTCCCCATGGAACCGTAACCGTTGTTGGATGAGCCGTAACCCCCCGAGGATCCGCCGTAGGACGAGGAGCCACCGCCGTAACCGCCGCCACTGACCGAGTTACCACCGCCGGATCCATCGTCATCCGAGTAGATGGCACGGACCATGTTGTTCAGGTTGTAGTTGGCCCAGATACCCAGGGGGAAGCCCTGGCTGGCCACGGAGTTGGCGCTGTTCCCGCCACCGCCACCTCCATAACCGCCACCGCCGCCGCCACCGTAACCGGCCAAGACGGGGCCTTGAAATGATAAAGGTCACAGTGTAATCGACGCATTTGCTACCGTTTTACATAAAAACGCGCATTTATGAAAAAATTTAAAAGGTCACGACGTCTGACCAACTGGTTGGCACGATCGGCTCACCATGAACTAAACAGTTCGAGCAATACAAAACGCATTTGACAGTCTTATTAAACCTGTTAAAATTAGTCATATCAGTATTTTAATTACTGTGTAATATATTAGCTGCGAGAAAACAATATTTTTCCGCTACACGATTTTGTCTTAATTAACTGCTGATTAGTATTAAGCTTGTACTTACCGCTGGCAACGAGCGCAGCCAATGCCGCAACAACAATATTCCTCATTCTTCTCGGGCTGATATGTGATCGCACTTAAAAACTATAGTGAAATGAAAAGAACAAACGAAGCGTGTTGTTATGATTTCCTGGTTCGATCGTTTCTTTAGTTTTATACTTGCTGCATTTTTCTCATAATACCTCACAGCGCCTGCTATTAAGTCATCCTTGTGCATTGACTGCGAAAGAATCGTAATTAATTCTATAGCGTACGAAACAGTAAAGTATCGATTAACCCCGTGCATTCTTTTGTTCACGGACACTTTCGCTTTCCATTTTCATATACTGTATAGCGGACTTTACAAGGTACTGAGTTTTTCCATATAATCACAGTTATCGAAGCTTTCCGTTGTTACATCAACGGTCGCCGGAAGCGTCAATGTCAGAGTCGTCGCTAACGAAAGAGACAACAGAAAGGCAACGTTTATTTAACAGAAAACCACAGCGTTCGCGCCTGCTAATCTATGCATGACATGTGTGTAATGTATAGCTCAGGCTCCTCAGCTGGTGTTGGATAACGACATCGAACGCAGAAGGTGACAAGCTGTGTGTTGTTGAAATTAATTACTAGTTATAACTGTGATACGTAACACGATATACTTATCGCACTTTTCACGAAAAAAACTAAATTATTGGTATGTAGCATGGCCATGGTCGATCCGTAATATGAGTGAATAATTGGAGTTATAGCGTTGGTAATGCTCAATACATGCAAATTTAACACGGGCCGGGAACATTAAAGATTTGCCCAAGCCAGCTTGTAACTTAAGGGGACCACCATCTTTGATTCTAGGTCAAAGGTCACTCAATCGAAGTATCACTCAGCGCACGAACGGGAGTGTTCGGACATGTAGAAAGGAGTATCGGACATAATGATGCAACGGGATTTTATAAAGTACACCTGATAACGTCTACAAAACAAGTTAACTAATAACTGCATGAAAATCTACATTTGTCCGTATTTCATAACAATAGCAAAAATCACAGTCAATGGCGGGTGCGGCACACGATCCGAGTCGGCGATTTCCTGTCTATGTAAGTCAATTCCAGATATTATAGAGAAAATGTTGATTCTGTTTTTGAAAGTTCGGGCCAGAAATAAAGTCACATGGAATCGTATTTAGAATGTTCGGAACGAGCGATACAGTGGTCTACGATCACCCTACAAATAATCGGTCAGTCGAGTTCGGAGATATCAAGCCAAATAATTTATAAAATGAATTACTAAAAAAATACCTGCCGTCTTTTTATTTTGTCAATCTCCAGTGAAATGATAACACAGTGCAGCAATGTGTCCATTAAATTAACGAATCACGGAAATAAAACACAACGAACAGAATATTAGCAGTCTAAAAAAATTTTTTTGTCACACGAATTTCTGAAGGCCAAGTAGAACTGAAGAATAAGGGAATAGTTAAGTATCTTCTTCATATACTTACGAATAAAAATCACATTTCGGTCCCAACGCCATAACAACGTATCATCCTATCTATGTGAGCTTGGTTTTGCATTGCCAGAACCCACACCGTCAACTTGCGGAGCGATGCCAAGGGCGGGAAGCGAGTGTCAGCTGCGAGTGGAGGACAGGTGCGGAGGTCATCCGGAAGGTTATACGGAAGAAATCGCTCGTCGACAGGCTGATACTCGGCCAATAACTGCAATTATAAGTATTGAGCACAGTGCATGGAAAACGTCATACAGGCGTGACTTATATATACAGAAATACAAATACAGAAAGGCGCGCTACACCGTTTGAACCAAGGAACATTGGATACGAGTACTTTTTTGTGAAGACACCAACAAAGGTACATGGATGTAGACAATAATCGTCTGAACTGGTTAATGCAAATACATAATTGGAAAAAAAAATCAAGACACCATACGACAGCCATGTACAGATACCACCGCAGACCCAGAATTTTCGAATGAAAATGTTTTAAATACATACTTAGGGCTTTGTTGTAAACTGAACAAGCTACTACGTTAAACAAAAAAATGTAACGGCGTGTGCTCACAGTATTATAATCACCCCCGTGCAGTATTGTGTGCACGGTGGTCTTATTGTATCATAAAAGAAACAAAATACCAGAATTCCTGTAAGCAACACATATTATTACAGGTATATATATTTCTTGTAGGGATTCTGCTACACGCTAAGAAAAGCCGCCCAAAACCCTCAAAAATAATTATAATTTTTTTTACATACTTTTCCATCCATCTGTTGCACTAGTCCTACTTGTTCATACCGTGTTGCACAAAACTGACCGAACCACGGTTAACTGTAACGCAGCGGTTCTACGATTACGTCTTTCAACTCAGAGATTATACCCACCATCCATAGATACATTCGATTCTCATGATCTCCAAAAAGCGAACGCAG
The DNA here is from genome assembly GCA_034698045.1 of Paramacrobiotus richtersi. Classification (NCBI taxonomy): domain Eukaryota; kingdom Metazoa; phylum Tardigrada; class Eutardigrada; order Parachela; family Macrobiotidae; genus Paramacrobiotus; species Paramacrobiotus richtersi. The sequence goes on from JAQGAU010002520.1 coordinate 9,890, forward strand.
CTTCCCCTCCAGCACCTCCATTTCCGGCCCGCCGAGCTCCGGACACCACTTTTCCAGAACATTGTCCACTCCAACAGCTACCTGCACATTCAGCACTTCCTTTTTTACCATCACAGCAGCATTCGGCGCGAACGGTAACCCCCGCACAGCAACATTGAGCAAGATCAGCGTATCACACACATCCCGCCATTTGGTACCATAGTCAGCCGAATACCAGCTACCCAACAGATCCTCCTCGTCCACCATGGCTCCGGAGATAATAATCAACGGAATCCTGCGATTCATCGCTGTCAGCATCGTTTTAACAGTGTCAAGAAATCGAATACTCGAACGCTGCTGCACGCCGTACAAAACCAGAACCTTGATCGATTCGGTTATCCTTTCGTGCAACATCGTGGCTAACTTGTAGTACTCAATTGTTCCTTTACAAGAGCCGGGGGGTGTGATATCGATCTGCACTGGGTACCCGCTGGCGCTTTCCGTCAGAGAGGAATTCCACAACTGGCAAACTTTCCGACATGGCACCTGCTGGATGGGGCTGAAGAAAAAGAAGATTTCACGCAGAATATGCGACGGAAGCTGAGCCGTGATCGGATCGTCCATCAAGTCACACTGAGCACTGTCCATATACGTTTTCGCCATATTTGTCAGAATAATCTCCTGAAAACCATAAAAGGTAACGAGTGAGCCAGTACCCAAGCAAAAATCACCCACTGTATTTTATCTGTAATATGCTTTTACAAGTTACAACAAGCTGTATCTCAATACGATTAACGTTCAGAAATTTAGAGCACATCAACCGATGCAAACCCCACACGTAGTCAAAATTTAGCAAAACTTTCAACTTCTGAATCTGTACGCTCACCGTCACGGCTCACGAGAACTCCCCAAGTTCTGAACAGTACTATCCCAACTTACAATGTAATCGGGCCTCAACGATTCCTTCCTGCTCCGACTATAAAACAATCGGCCTCCCTCGAGTTTCATGCCCATTGTGTCAGTTGCCCGATTCCAGATCCTCAGGAATCCAGTTTCCGCGAACTTTTCCAGAAGACCGGACGTCAGTTTCCCCAGGTCCCCAGACTTGGGAAGTTCAAAATCGTGCTCGAAGTAATAACGCAAAATATCGGATTCAAACAGCTTCATCGCATGGACATTCCGCACCGCCTCCACTGGTACCACTTTCTCCACCACTTTTTCGCCAGTATTAATTGCAACCAACCCGAACCGGAACCGATCGCCAGCCAAGAATTTCGCACGGTACCAGCGCCAAGGTTGATCAGGAGCAGACTGGTACAGCGCTTCCACAACGTCTCCGATTTTGTAATTTTCCAGAGTGTCCTCGTCCTCGTACTCGTCGTAAAACACTCGATGACTGGCACACTGATCAAATGGGACGAAATCCATGTTGTGGCCGGGGTAACCGAAGTTCACAAAAACTCCGTCAGTAGCTTCCCTGCAAATCATTCCTCGACGCACCAGACCATTTTCATCCGTCACGTCCACGCCACACCAATATGGGACTGGCTTTCCCTTGAAAAACATTACGTCGATTTCTGAGTGATTCCGGAACGGCTTAATCACATATTAATAATCACAATTTAATACCCTGAATAAATTATCGAGAGCAGTAATCATGAGTAATGATTGTGGTATCCCGCTCGCTTTTCCTAAACGTGTTGACTCGCACTGTTGAGTCTGTTGACACTACAAAGCCTGGCGCGAGCGGGCGTGCACATTCTGCACCTCCCGGGCGGTAGCCCCGTCGTCTCAGTGTTTTGTTTGCTTACTTGCCAAAAGTGGTTTTATGGTTTTATAATTTAAATTATTCGTGAACGGTAAATGCAGAGATATTTTTGGTCAGATTGCGTTTTCCTTAACAAAACCGATTATTTTAATCGTAAGCTTGACGAATTGTACTCGTATTTCTTTTTAACGGATATCAGACATACCAGAGAATGCTGTCTCAAATGGATTCTAAAGTGAAATATCGTCATAAGGACGAAACCGTGCAGGATGTAAGGACTTTTCTTGGATTTCTGGCTATCCCAGCTGTTTCGTTCTAAACTACCATCTGACGTTTGTGTACTTGAATTATAGACGGATGTATTTGAAATTACGGATTTCACAACCGCTTCGGACTGGGAAAGGTAAAGACAGCGTAACAACAGAGTTCTCCAGAAAATTTTTTTTTTTTATTGTTTTTCATAGAATTATTGCTCGATTGGAAGATGTCATCCATGAATGGAAATTGCCTCGGTATATCCCAGAAACAAGATTCCCAAAGGTACCCACATTCGAAATTCTTAAATCGACTTCCCGTTTACAGAAAATTCGACAAAAGTAGTAGTTTCTGGCACGTTTTTCGAAACTGATCTCCTGTTTATTGCGATCTTTGTTGTGGTTTTTTAGGATAGTTTTTCCAATGGAAAATGGAAGGAAGTATCCACGAGTATCGCTGATGTTCCCGATTTTGAGTTTAATGTCAAACGATTCCGATTGTGCATGGTGGATGAGGTGGAAAGTCCATCCAAAGACACACAGCAAACCAAGGAAAAATCGCCCGATGCAAAACGTCATACGCTGTTAAAAAGTGAGGATTTGTTTTTTCTCCTTAACAATTTGTTTATTTTAATTATATAGACACATTTTAGTTTTTTAGCTTGTACTTTGTTGATTTTATTAATAGATTGATTACTTGTAGGTTGTTTTAATTTACATGTTTTACTGGCTTATTTTTTCCCGTAATTGAATCGTTTCTTTTTTTATTTATTTTCATTGTTATTTTAAGTGCGTTGTCTTTAGCTTTTGCATTAATATCCATTTTTTACAAAGAAATACCGATAATAGTGATTTAGATTTGGAATTTTGTGCTTTTTTTTGAGTTCCTAATTGACCAAATGTTTGTTTAATTTTTTGCAGCGTCTTTTTCGGTTGGCGACTTCCCAGCGGTATTCGAGCAGATGCTATCGACGGAAAATGATTTTCCTGCTTCTTCCACTCTTCATCCTTTGGCTAAATGGTAAGGGAGATTATTTTTAACATTTTTGCTGTATTGTATTTATTTATTTATTGTATTGCATTGAATATTGGATTAAATTGTTTAAATTAAATTCAATATAAATTGGTTATTTAATTTATAACTAACTTAGTTACATTGTATTTACATCGATTTTTTTCGGCATTAATTGGACAATAATTTGAATTGTTTTTAGGTTTGGCTTGGCTGATTTTTTGGTTCTTTCCCCATCCGCCTTCAACGACATCGACGCGACAGTTTCGGAAGACCGTCTGAAACTGCTCAACAGCTGTATATCCATTGCAGCATCCAATACCCGCTGGTAAATAGCAACCTGCGATAACATAGTATTTGTTTTAATATTTTTCTTACCTTTGCAGCCCATTGCCCGTGTTTGTTCAGTTTGATACGCCCCAGCGACAAATGTTCTTTGGCATATCGGAAACTGGAGGATTTCGCACGGTGTACAATGTCATTGATCTGGAGAGAATACCCGATCGTCTGCGGAATTTATCCGGTTTGATGGAGGTTTTTAAAGAGAAAATTGTAAGCAAAAATGCGGAATTTACTCCTGTCGTTTTATTCTTCGGAATTGTGTTTTTTCGTTGTTTTTCTGAAATCGCTGTGATTTTTTGATGAAACTGCGAATTGTGAGTTCTTGCGGTTTCTTGAATTTTTCGTCGCATTGAGACTGGCTCTGGGAAATATTTGTAATTTTTTTCTGAATTTTAATAGGTATGCTAATCTGCTGAACATTGGAGATTATAATGGTCCCCATTAATTGTCTATTTTTTTATACGATTATATCATACTGGCAGTTTTTATATTTTTTTTCTGATTGTTTCCTTATTGGTTCGCCTGTTTTTAGGGTATTATGGATAGTTCCATATTAGTCAAAGTATCCGTCCAACTGACGGTCACACTACGCCCCGATATGGTCAACTCGCTGACAGACGAAAATGAGGATGTGAAATCGAAAACCCCAGTCCTTGGCGATCTTCCCTGTGGATCCATGGAATATGATAATTTGTAGATCGGAAATTAAGCTGATTAACCCCAAATTATTTCTATAAAAACGTTCAACTTGCAGTTACATCGACCTTCTTGCGACATGGCCGAACGCTAACGCTGATGCATTGGAGGATACTGCAGTACACTCGTAATGAACAAGAAAGTTGTTAGAAACTTTTTAATAATGTATGGTTTGGTTTTGTAGGGATTTGGACCCGTTACAAGCGCCCAAATGGTCCGTGCAGTTGTTTCTCAACGAAAAAGCTTCCCAACGGCTGTGTGAGTATTCTAAAAAACGACTTGGAAAATAATATTTAATTCAGATGAAGATTTAATTAATTAATTATCCTAACAACCATAAGTAATTCTGGTAAGTAATAATAAGTTTTTTAATTTGGATTAATTTAGATCTGTTTATAGGATTTAGATTTATTTAGATAGATTTTAGTTTAGATTTAATTAATTACTTGATAATTTCATTTGTTTTGCAGCGGAAGCATTACGAAAATTCGCCAAACAAACGTATCATCAAGAGACTGTGCAGTCTTTGTTGGACTACCTGGACCCCGACACTGGAGCACAGAATACTGAGCCGGCCGCTAAACAGGCCCTGAAGCGTCTGACCGGTCCCGAGCGTGATCAGTTGGGGAATCGTTTCTCCAAAGCCCTCTACAATCGCATTCCGCGCTACCATCTGGATGTACCCATCCACGAGGACACTTTGCATGATATGCTAGCGTATCTCTTTCCGGATTCGGATTTGGCTAAAGACTTGGGGAGAAATGATGTGGATGAGAAGAATTCCAATCTGGAAAGCGTAAGAACGTCCGTATTAGGTTGTTATTAACATTCCTCCGAAACATACGGACAACTAATTGCGGCAGTTATAAATAGTCTTTAATAATAATAATTTTTGTAACAATTGTATTTAATATTACTAGTAATTTGTAATATTGTTATTAATAATACTGATAATTTTATGATACTGTTAATCAACTATAATTTATATTAAAAATGAAAAAAAATAATTTTACGTGTTTTTACGTTTAATTTTCTTGTTATTTGCGTGACAGGTTTACATTCTGTTATGATATGGCAAGCGCATTTGTATAGATCACTGGAAACCTGAAAGCCGCTCCCTACAACAGCCTCCCATACAAACTCTCCCTCGCCGTACACCAGGTCTTCGAACACCACGGCGGTTTACTTGGCGTGGCCTATCTCTGGCAGGAATTCCTCCTGGAACTCCGCTACCGCTGGGAGAACGGTTTCCTCCTTCCGGGCGTCCAGCCGGGCTACCCCAACCACGGCACCTCCCTCCTCCACCAGAAACTCCAAATGCTCAACTGCTGCATCGAAAAACGCCAGCA
>JAQGAU010002521.1:0-15286 GCA_034698045.1 Paramacrobiotus richtersi
GTCTCGATGGCTGCAGCGGAATGAGAAGATTCCGCACTATAAATCTTTGGCAGATACGGACTTTGTTATTAACATTCACGCTACTTTAAACACGTGCGTTAATGTTGACAGGGAATTTCAGTGCTGATTAGGTATTTAAATTAAGTATTTAAGGATTAAATAAAATTGCATGAATGTCCTAACTGAATAATTATGTTCCAAGTCTGCATTACTCAACAGCCGGAAGCTATGTAAATCACGGGATTCTTGCCGCTGGCAGGCAGAGCACGGGTATAGTGATGCAGATGGGCTCTGTACAGATGTGCCGGTGTCTTCTTCACTGATGGGAATCTTATTGTCATGATCGCAGCAAACTTCTGTCAAATTTTCATCGCAAGCGATGTGTTATTAAGTATTCGTAACTACCTTTTTAGGGTCTAGTCGCGTTATTTATCTTTCGATTGATGTTGTTTTGACATGCGCTGTTAAATCATTTCAGCAAAGCTCACAAATGCGTCGTATGCTAATTTTGTGAAGATTCTAATGGAAAACTTTCTTATTACCAAACTCTTCGCCCACCAACGTATTCTTGTATTCACTAGGTACCGGTATCTCGATTTTTACATCGATCTCTCGATAGATGTCATGCGCGAATTCGAATATGCAGACCGCAGAAATGAGATGATTCAGGTGAATAAATAGCATAAAGCTTAGAGTTGATAGTAATTACGTTATGGTATATGGTACTAATCGAAAATGTGTAGAAAAACTGTGCAGTATCATTCGTTTTAATAAAGAAAGAAACAATATGCTGCTGCAGGAGGATGTAATGCACATTCAAAACAACATGTTTCTGTTGCTATTGTTAAAGGCAATGCCGCCGCAGTTTTGGGCGCAATGCCGCATATTAAGGCGCGCTTATATGAGCGCGAAGAGATCAGATGTTTTAACAATTAACGTTTTAAAAAGCGTAGATTTTCTTATGTGCAGGCAATGTAATCGTGAAAGAAATAAATTTGTTAAGCTTAATGCACACTTTTCTTTTGCACAAACCACTTCCACGGCTTTGTTGAATCTGTTCTCACCCAACATTCGATATTTCCACGGCGATAGTCGGGTCGTAGAATTGTCAAAGTCATCGTTTCGGAACAATATGTGTACATTTGGGGATTCGATGTGGATTGATTGAACTGGCTCGTACGCCACCGTACACCAAGCTTCCACTTTGGCTGCAGGCGCAAAACACGGTGCAAAAAATGACCTTTAGGCGTGGCAATGAACATTCCGCCATACTTCCAAACAAAATACGGGTCCGAACTAGGAAAGCATTCTGTCAGCAACGTACAAGAAAACGATAACTGGGTAGAATTCGAAATGGGCAAAAGCTGTATAGGTTCGAGGAATACGTGGTGAACTCCGTGAGGCACCGCGCGGAGTGCATATGTTGTCCGAAGACAGAGTTCTGCCGGGTTTTCCAGACAGCGCTGCATACAGTCATACCTTCCTGCAGATCGATAAGTAACGGGACGAATGTGCAAAATGCTATGTTCTGATTCATGGATTTCTGTGAAGCCTGGAGCGTCCAAGGTAGAGTTTCTCCGAATTGGCAGACCGTTACGGTTCCATGAAAGCTGACCGACGAACCCAGCCGCCGAATAGCCAGCTGGATAATCAGGCGTACAGGTAAGATTTGTTTCTCCGCCAATAAACGCTTTTAAGAAGACGCTGTCCTTCTGTGAATTATGTCCAGAATTCCTGTCAGGGTTATACTCCGGAAATTGGATCATATTGTCTTGCATCCGGTTTTCTGCTTCTTTCACCGTGAGCCACAAATGTGCTGTGAACAACAAAACTAGGAAAGGCAGTCATGGATTTGCCTAGCCGTGGCTGGTACAAAAGTCAAGACGGTGTTGTCTCCTCGCAGTTCGCTATGTGTTCATGAAATCTAATATCGACTACAGACAACATTAGCCAGTAACTTCGGTGTGTAAGATATACCATTAATTTTGCCTCTAGAAAGACTGAAATGACTCGTAGCCTCATGTACTCCGCGTGTGACGGGAGCCGCACTTTTGCCTGCACCTAATTGTCAACGTGTGCTGAAGTGTCCTAGAACCCAATAACCCCAGTACTTTCGCACGAGCGTGGTGCTTAGCATTTTGAAGTACAAAGAAAAGCGGGTATTTCAGTACACCGCATCCGACGGGAGCCGATTTCTTGGTTCGCTTACATGCACAGGCACTATCATATAGTTTGTGCGTGAGTGCATTTGTACAGTATATCTATATGTGGGAAGTACCCATTTAGTATCCTCGATCTCGGCCCCGGGTATCTCGCGCGACGAGAACCACTCTTTTATTGGGCTTATGCAGGCAGCCCGCGTAACTCTTTTGCTGCTATAGTTATACTTCTACCCTATGAAACGCTCGCTCGCTTGAACGTTACGTAATATTACGTTCAGTTTCGATCGTTTTCTATCAAAAATTCAAAATGACAAAGCTTTCTGCGCACGTATCACGAAATTTGTTGCAATATTAATTTTAGTATTGGTTATAGTGTTGGCCAGGTGTAGAATGCTGTTTTGCGGTCCTTGTGGCACATTTACGAGAATAAAAACTGAAGGCACGAGAACTGAAGCAATTATAGAAAGCTACTGTTATTTACGTGTCCATTCACGTGCCGGCCTCTTGCATGATAGAATAGGTGAAGCCGCTCGCTACTAATTAAGAGAACAAGTGCATTGTCTGTGTACTAGTACATAGAGTAAATAATGCAATTGTTCTCTTACAGGTAGTTACTAGCAAGCGGATTCGATTTAAGTCAACTTCCTCAAATTTAAATTATAATATGTTCAATTTAGTAGTGGTGCATTTGAATAGTATTATAAGAATAATTCAGAGTTAAACGACGTCGATTAATTCGTTAAAAAGACCACACTAGTTGTGTACTGACCGCTGCCGATATTTATTAATTTTTAGTTTTTACCATTCTGCATATGCAAAAGCATTTCCTCCTCGAAATACAACGGCAGCCAGGCTGCTGCGTTGGCATTGATTTGCTCCAGAGAGATTGCATAAATAGCAGAAGTAACATAGATATAGAATGCTTGCGCCATTATGATAACTCCACGTATGTTGCATATGAATCTATGATTAATTGGTCTAATCAATTCCTGTTCGTCCGTATTCTTTCCAAATAAAAAAGACAAGAGGCAACGTTTCTTGATGACGATGTCAGCTGTTGATTAAACTGTATATAAAGAACAATCGCGAACGATAGGTCGCTTCGATCTGCAGCATGCTTTATAAGGCAGAAGTGTTACTAACACTTTTTATTACTTATATAACATCGTTGTTTATCAACAAAACAAGCAGTGATACTTTCACCAGACTTCGAATCTGTTGGCTGACCCTTGATGTACTATATTCACCCGTACTGGACTTTGCCGGTTGTTTGTTTCATGCGTCTGGTTGCAAGTTGGCATGATAGTCAAGATTATATTTCCGTTACTTAGGCAACGGACTCCGCGGCTCAGTTTGACGCGACTTACTTGAATCGTCGGAAAAGTAATAAACCGTGGTGCGGCATTTTGAAGTTGATGCTACTGGAATTGACCTTGATTGGTGTTTAGGACATTTTCGACGGCGCGTCCGGCGCCCTGGAAGCGTTTCTAGTGTGTTTTGGAGATGCTTTCAGAACAAAAAAGGAACTTACACACAAGTTTCCCTAAACCCGAAGAAATCGAAAACAAGCTGCGTAAACTAGCTGAAATTTATGGCCAATCAGAACAAGCCTGAAGGTCTAAAAGATAGGAACGAAATGGGAAAGCCCGATTGTTCGGTGCAAAGGCCTCATACCGGCTTTTTCCTTTTTGTTGAAATGCAGTGCGAAGTCCACTGCTTGGTCAGGATTTCCGGTGCTGTTGATTACAGCATTTAGTCCAACTAAATGAAGGAGAACAAAAACTCGATGAACGATTGGTCTCACTACTATGGAGAATTTGGATCCCAGAGTCGCGTTTATAATTAGATCAGGCAGCGAACCGTTTTCCCACCACATAGCAGTCTATGGGAGTCGAATGCTGTTCGCCCCCGTTGGGCCGGACATTTTCACTACAAAAATTCTGCATTCTCATACAAATGTGAGGGTTTTGAATGATCTTCCGAGTTATGTGTTAGTCAGTGAACGGCGTTCAAGTGGGACTTTTCCAGCCACGGATATACGAAGGTTGGATTTGACCGCACCCCTTCTTGTTCTTCGTTGATTCTGTGTGCCCAAACCGCGAACAGACCGTGTTTTGTTGCTAGCAAGATTCAGCTTGAAAGTTGAACCCATATGATACGTTTTCGGGATGTGGAAACGCTCGATTAGTTCTCTGTTGCACTGAATGTTCGACCGGATGTTGAAGTCCCAGAATACTGGGTTATCCGCTCTTGTGACTTAATAATATTAATAATCTAATTTGCTGAATATGGCGCTAACATGCTGTATGGCGAGCCAGATGCCGCCGGCAATTGCAACGGGATGATTGGAGAGCTCCTTCCAAATGTGCGGAAATTACCTCTCAACAGATGTTATTTCCGTGTTCTTCGTAGATATGTTTGTAATGTAAGTTATGTAACAGTGAACCGATATGGTGGTTATGCAACTGACGCTGACCGTACAGCGGCAAACGGTCATCGATTTCACCGTCCCGTTTATGCCGTTCCACCTGACAGTACTGACGCTGTCCAACGCATTCCTGACTGAATAAAGTACGCCGTAAAGATAAGTTCCGCTGAATTCACTTATCTAATGGTGGAGCTGTGTAATGCATTTGTTGTCCAAATTGAAAAATACATAGTATTATCCAGAAGTCCAGATCACAATAATTATAGGATCTGCTTGAGTGCGAAAAATTGCAGAAATGCTCGAGAACGGTCGAAATTCTACTTCGAACGGAAGTTTTCAATATATCTAAAATTAATAAACTCGACCGATTCTTACAAACCGTTGAAAAATCAGAACACAGAAGCTGCAGCTGTCAGAAATTAACTTTTTTTCGTGAGTGCTGCTGTGTATCGACTGAGACTAGCGATCAAACCTGATCGGAATCTTATTCAGTAATCGAAAATGTGTGGAAACATTGTCCAGTATCTGTTTTGATAAAGTTAAAAACAATATACAGGACAGTTTAATGCACACTTTTCTTTTGCACAAACCACTTATGCGGTGTTGAATCTGTTCTAGCCCAACATTCGATATTTCCACGGCGGTAGTCGGGTCGTAGAACTGTCAAAGTCATCGTCTCGGAACAGTATGTGTACATTTGGGGATTCGATGTGGATTGATTGAACTGGCTCGTACGCCACCGTACACCAAGCTCCCACTTCGGCTGCAGCCGCGAAACGCGGTGAAGAAAATGACCTTTAGGCGAGGAAATGAACATTCCGCCATACTTCCAAACAAAATACGGGTCCGAACTGGGAGTGCACTCTGTCAGCAGCGTGCAAGAAAACGACAGCTCTGTGGAATTCGAAGTGGGTAAAAGCTTTATAGGTTCCAGGAATACATGGTGAACTCCTTGAGGCACCGCGCGGAGTGTGTATGTTTTCCGAAGACAGAAAACAGCTGGGTTTTCCAGGCAGCGCTGCATACAGTCATACCTTCCTGCAGATCGATAACTAACGAGATGAATGTGCAAAATGCTATGTTCTGAATCATGGATTTCTGTGAAGCCTGGAGCGTCCAAGGTAGAGTTTCTCCGAATAGGCAGACCATTACGGTTCCATGAAAGCTGATCCATGAAACCAGCCGCAGAATAGCCAGCTGGATACTCAGGCGTACAGGTAAGATTGATTTCTCCGCCAACAAACGCTTTTAAGAGGACGCTGTCTTTCTGTGAATTTATGTCCAGAATTCCTGTCAGGGTTATACTCCGGAAATTGGATTATATTGTCTTGCATCCGGTTCTCTGCTTCTTTCACCGTGTCCCACAAATGTGCTGTGAATTGTGATCAAAACCAAAAGCTATAGAAGAGACAGTCATGGATTTCCCTAGCCGTGGGTGGTACAAAGGAAAGAACTACATTGATACGGTACATTTTATACAAGGTCACGCTGTAATGGCGCTGGACACGATACGCAGAAGTACATGTTTGTTACACATATACATAGTGTTAATTGTTTGCCACTCAGTTCGAAGTCAAACAATATACGTAATTCGTTAGAAAAACCACACTAGTGGTCCGCTTGCGATAAGTATTAGTTTTTCGTTTTTACCATTCTGAATGTACGAAATAGCTTGGTGCTGGAAATACAACGGCAACCACGATGCTGCTTTGGCATTGATTTGGTCCGGAGAGATTGCATAAATAGCAGAAATGATACAGAATGCTTGCAACATTATGATAAATCCGCGTATGTTATAAGTCACTTAGTCTAATAAATTCCTGGTCGTCCGTATTCATTCCACATAAAAATGACAAAAGGCAAATTTGCTTGATTAAATTCGGTATTAGCCTTTGATTAAAAGGCTTGTTTCAAGATGTGTAAGGACAATCGCCAACGATAGGTCGCTTCGATCTGCAGCATGCCTTACAAGGCAGAAGTGTTACCAACACTTTTTATTACTTGGATAACGTGGTTGTTTATCAATCGTTCAAGAAGTGATACTCTTACCAGACTTCGAATCTGTTGGCTGACGCTTGATGTACTGTGGACGCCCGTACGGGACTTTGCCGGTTGTTTGCTTTATTTGTCTGGTTGCATGTTGGCATGGTAATCAAGATTATACTGATTGGAGGAACGGCACTTTACAGTTTTGTTTTCGCGATATTTTAAAACATAATTAGTAAGCAAGTCTGTTTTACGTAGCGATTTTTAGCCTTCTTTCAGATCAACCATTTCTGCCTCTTTAACCTCCGTACAACACTATTCCAAGTTTTGATGAACGAAAGATTAACAAAGGTGACTGCTTACTCTCAAGGAGCAATGACGTAGTCTCAGTTTACAAAGAATTATATTGCGTAACACAATGAACGCATGTTCGTATCTTCATAGTTGATGAGCGCTCTTCAAAAAATTCATAATCGTACCCTACGTAAAGTGGTATACTATGGCCTTGATGGTTCGGATTACTGCGAGTAGGGGCGTTTGATTCTGTGCCGTGGTACGGCCGCCGATAACTGTTTAATTAACGTACAGTATGGTATTCTTGTAGTTCACTAGGTTTACTATGACACCGATGCAGGCGAAAACCTAGCCTAAATGTTTCGCGGTACTACACTACGCTGCAAATATATAAAAACACTAGTCAAATCCCATCGATTGACGGAATGCCTGTTTTGACCTGAGTTGACCGGATCGTGGTAACTGAATTCTGAAATTAGGCTGTTCGCGTTTACAATTGTTAGTTTGTCGCGTCGAAGTGAAAGAAAGAGGGAATACGTATAACAAATGTAGGTATGGTCATGTATATGCGGTTCTCTTTCCTTACTTTTTTATACCGGAAGATTTGTTGTTGGCGGTATTCAGGGTCACTTTTGTTCGTGCTATGGTTTCGGATTGTATGGACCATTTGTTTTCTTTCTCTAATCTTTCTAGCGATATAACAATAACAACCGAGTTCCAGCTAGGAATAGTTCGCAGAAAGGAAAACCATAAAATATGTGCTTCCACATTATAATTAGCTGTCCTCAGACTTACAGTTACGAACAACACCACCGGTCCGCAACGTATAAATAAAGTTTATATCTGCTGGCACGATTGGACAAGATGTGCCATGCAAACCGTCTTAACTAATATAATTACAGTTTTGGATACAGAGTAGATTCACAACATCATGTACTGTACCTGTACCTAAACCGCAGCTTACAATTACATATTTTGTATTTCTATCGAAGTTAGCGGTTTCAACATCCTAATCTTTGCTGCAGCTGTATGGAAGGCTGTACATACAACGACGTGTAATTCGGCCTCGGCAATTCCGTGCGTTCATCCGCTCCATGTCAAGCTTACTGTTGTATCCACAGTCGCACCCAGTGTGTCCATCAGAACCGTGCTCTACCAGAATCCGCACGTGAATGCCGCCGCCCGGTCTACCAACACGGGGTCCAATTCGTTATGACTGCAGTAAGTCCATCATCTTATCTCCCACACCCCTCTTTAATTTGACCCAGAACTCTTTGGCAGGCGAAGCTCAGTCCTCTCCACCGACATTCCGCCCACCGTTTATAACGGAAGGATGCGCCGGTAATAACCGCTTCTACGACGAGGGTGAGGCCATTCCTTCCGGGAAGCCATGCGAGCACTGCTACTGTATGAAGGGAGAGATAATCTGCGCCATGCAGAAATGCGATAGTCCGGCCATGGCCGGATGTGTGCCGGTGCTAAAGGAGGGCCATCGCTGTCCGGAGCGATACGAGTGCACCGCAAATACGAGTGCCAAGCCCAATAACATACATACGTGCGGGGTCACCATCCGGGATACCAGGTCTACGGCTCGTCTGTAGCCGTTTTTTACTTCCAGCGTTCCCTTACAGGATGAGATGTAGCACACAAAGATCTAGCATCTTTGTATACTAGATCTCATTCTCCACGTGGATCGTCAGCTTCATGTCACATGTGGTCCGGCGCAGCCGGAGGTGATAGCCACATACATCATGTGGCTACCATCTCGATATCTCCGGCTGCGCTGGACCAACATTGTCGTTAGCGTAACCGTGGTTCTGCTGCAAAATGCAAATGCTTATTACTATAACTAACACGCGTCATGGTTAAGTTCTCGAATTCGTACTTATTTAGGTCTATCCACTATGAAAGACGCGAAAATATTTAAATCTTTTACCTGGTATTGGCTCCTTGTCAGCCGAAAACAATCAAACAAAAATTTATGGCGAATTTAACTAACTTTAAATAAATTAAAAAATGGCCTACTTGATTCATGGTCCATGAATCATGGAGCATATTGTTTTTCACACAGCCCGTTCAATTGATTGTTTAACTTTATATTGTTTTAGACGATGTCTTTTATACAATCGCCTTACAGCCACTCACTGTAAGCCAAAAAAATGAAAAAAATACAGCAAGTGAGCATGGCGCGCGTGATAGGGCAGGGCATCCATTTACTTACTTCTGGATCCGGAAGGATGTTGCCATTTCTAGATGTGTTCCCCTTTTTCCCCGTGCTGTGCTTTCTTCTGGCACCAATAAATTCACCCCATGGAGAAAAGCATCGATCATGATCGATGGTAGTATCAATGACTTTGTGGTGTATTTATTCTGCTGGTGTATCAGTTAACTGATATTCGCTGTGCTTCGGCACTGTTTTGTAGTAGTCAAGAATGGTGACTGCCCATGCAGTACCGTAATGTAATGTGCTATCGTCTGTTGCTTCTGCAAAAGAGCAGGTTTACGTAAACCTGCTCTTTTGTAAAGGCTGCAGACGATAGCCTCCACATTTACATCAGTGCAAAATTTTCAATGAATTTACAAAAGTCAATATTGCGCAAAACACGTCCAGCACAGCAAAATAGTTTAAAATTACAAGAGGGACTACAAGTCGCCGGATTCTATTCCGTACCTTATATACAGCGATTGTCGATCTCTAAAAATTGTAAATCAAACTACGGTCTCGCCTTCTGATTGATACCGTTATTCCTTGTCCATAGCCTCCCCCGAGCCATTTGTAATTTATCCCGAGTAATATACATAGATGTTTGTACCATTTATATCGCGTTTTAATGGGAAACTGTTCCACATTTTTCATTATTGAAAAACATTATGGATTAAAGAACACGCTTAGCCAAGTGCAGACTGCTTACCGAACCGTCGTGGTGCGGAGCCGTATATCATAATCAAACCGCCATCCAGCTAAGCAACAAGACTACCAGCAAAACTCGATGCAGCAGGAAAGGATGCTCGCAAAAAAACAACAACGGAAGAAACTATTTCTAACCAAAACTGACTACCATCGAAATATTATATACAATACAGATACACCTGTTGACTACGGGTATAACCAGCTCGGGTACTCGGGTTGAACAACCAGATCAATCCGCCAAGTGAAATGAGCGCATCTACATGTACACTTTCTCCGGTCGATCATTGCAGATCTAGGTTCATGCAGAAGAAGGAAACTACATTGATACGGTAGGTTTTATACAAGGTCACGGGAAAACTTTATTGTGCTAGAAATTCCATTGGCTCGTTAAGTTGCGCGCGGTATCTGAGCGTTGTTGCTTTTGTACCAGTGTTGTGTATAATATTCGTACATAAATCTGTGCGATGTATTTAAGTCACCTGCAAGGCTTTTTTCAATCTTCGCTTTTCTGCTGTACTGCATCTGCCTGCTTTCCACTTCAGTTCGTAGGGGCGGCCAGCTGAAACGAAGGGCAACGTCTCGGTGTCTGGAGCGCAATGAGAAGATTCCGCACTATAAATCTTTGGCAGATACGGACTTTGTTAATAACATTCACGCTACTTTAAACACGTGCGTAGTGTTGACAGGGAATTTTAGTGCTGATTAGGTATTTAAATTAAGTATTTAAGGATTAATAAAAACTGCATGAATGTTCTAACTGAATAATTATGTTCCAAGTCAGAATTACTCAACAGCCGGAAGCTATGTAAATCACGGGATTCTTGTCGCTGTCGGGCAGAACACGGGTATAGTGATGCAGATGGGCTCTGTACAGATGTGCCGGTGTTCACTGATCGGAATCTTATTGTCATGATCGCAGCAAACTTCTGTCAAATTTTCATCGCAAGCGTTGTATTGTTATGTATTCGTAAATACCTTTTTTAGGGTCCAGTCGCGTTATTTATCATTCGATTGATGTTGTTTTGACATGCGCTGTTAAATCATTTCAACAAAGCTCACATACGTGTCGTATATTAATTACGTCAAGATTCTAATGAAAAACTTTCTTATTAGCAAACGCTCGGCACACCAACATATTCTTGTATTCGCTCGGTACCGGTATCTCGATTTTTACATCGATCTATCGATAGATGTCATGCGCGAATTCGGGCAGACCGCAGAAATGAGTTAAAGATGATTCATGTGAATAGTAACATAAAGTTTAGAGTTGATAGTAATTGCGTTATGGTACTAATCGAAAATGTGTAGGTTTCTACACTATCCAGTCTCATTCGTTTTAATGAAGAAAAAAAACAATCTGCTGCTGCACCTGAAAACAACGTTTTTCTGTTGCTATTGTTAAAGGCAATGCCGCCGCAGTTTTGGGCACAATGCCGCATATTAAGGCGCTGGTAAATGAGCGAGAAGAGATTGGATGTTTTAACAATTAACGTTTCAAAAAGCGTGAAAGGAATAGATTTGTTAAGTTTAATGCACACTTTTCTTTTGCACAAACCACTTCCACGGCTTTGTTGAATCTGTTCGCGCCCAACATTCGATATTTCCACGGCGATAGTCGGGTCGCAGGACTGTTAAAGTCATCGTCTCGGAACAATATGTGTACGTTTGGGGATTCGATGTGGATCGATTGAACTGGCTCGTACGCCACCGTACACCAAGCTTCCACTTTGGCTGCAGCCGCGAAGCGCGGTGCAGAAAATGACCTTTAGGCGAGGCAATGAACATCCCGCCATACTTCCAAACAAAATACGGGTCCGAACTGGGAAAACATTCTGTCAGCAGCGTACAAGAAAACGACAGCTCTGTGGAATTCGAAGTGGGTAAAAGCTTTATAGGTTCCAGGAATACATGGTGAACTCCTTGAGGCACCGCGCGGAGTGTATATGCTGTCCGAAGACAGAATACTGCCGGGTTTTCCAGACAGCGCTGCATACAGTCATACCTCCCTGCAGATCGATAAGTAACGGTATGAATGCGCAAAATGCTTTGTTCTGAATCATGGACTTCTGTGAAGCCTGGAGCGTCCAAGGTGGAGTTTCTCCGAATAGGCAGACCATTACGGTTCCATAAAAGCTGATCCACGAACCCAGCCCCCAAATAGCCAGTTGGATAATCAGACGTGCAAGTTAGATTTATTTCTCCGCCAATAAACGCTCTTAAGAGGACGCTGTCCTGCTGTGAATTATGTCCGGAATTCCTGTTAGGGTTATACTCCGGAAATTGGATTATATTGTCTTGCATCCGGTTCTCTGCTTCTTTCACCGTGTCCCACAAATGTACTGTGAACAAACAAAAGCTAGAAGAGACCGTCATGGATTTCCCTAGCCGTGGCTGGTACAAATGTCGAGGCGGTTCTGTCTCCTCGCAGTTCATTTAAATCTAATATCGAGTACAGACAATATTAGCCAGTAACTTACGTAAGAATCGGTAAGATATACCGTTTGCCTCTAGAAAGACTAAAATGACTTGGAGCCTCGGATACTCCGCGTGTGACGGGTGCCGCACGTTTGCCTGTACCTAATCGTACACGTGTGCTGAAGTGTCCTAGGACCCCAGTACTTTTGTACGGAGCGTGACAGGAGCCGCGCTTCTTGCTGTACTTAGCATTATGAAGTACAAAGAACAACGGGTACTGCAGTACTCCGCATCCGAAGGGAACCGATATTTTGGTCCGCTGGTAGGCACTATCATTAGTATCATATGCAGTAGTTTGTGCGTGAGTGCATTTATGCAGTATGTCTATATGTGGGAAGTACCCAAGTATCCTCGATCTCGGCCCCGGGTATTTCGGGTGACGAGAACCAATCTTTTATTGGGCTTAGGGGCAGCCCGCGTAACTCTTTTTGCTGCTAAAGTTATACCCTATGAAACGCTCGATCGCTTGAACGTTACGGAATATTACGTCCAGTCCCGCTCGTTTTCTATCAAAAAGCCAAATGAAGAGCGTTCTACGCACGTATCACGTAATTTGTTTGCAATAAATATTATTGGTTGCACTGGCTTGTGGCACATTTACGAGAATAAAAACTGAAGTAATTTACGAGAACTGAAGTAATTATAGAAAAAAAGCTACAATTATTTGTGTGTCCATTGACTCGCCGGCCCCTTGTTAGAATAAGTCGAGAAAGGAGAAAAGAGAGCAGGTGCGTTGTCTCGAGCTCTATAATATTATATAGAGTAAAGAATGAAATTGGTATCCTAATTACTAGTGAGCGGCTTCGGTGTAAGTCAAATTCCTTAAATTTAATTTAAAATATGTTGAATTCAGTAGCGGTGCATTTGCATATTATTATGGTAAGAGCAATTCGAAGTCGAACAGTTTACGTAATTCGTTAGAGAAACCACATTAGTTGTTCGCTTGCGATTCATTCATTCATTCATTCATTCTCAAGCAGGTATTAGGTATGTATTAGGTTTTCGTTTTTACCATCCTGAATGTACGAAATTGCTTGGTGCTGGAAATACAACGGCAACCAGGCTGCTGCTTTGGCATTGATTTGGTCCGGAGAGATTGCATAAATAGCAGAAATGATACAGAATGCTTGCAACATTACGATAAATTTGCATTTGTTACATGTGAGTTGGTCTAATAAATTCCTGGTCGTCCGTATTCATTCCAAATAAAAATGACAAGAGACAATTTTGCTTGATTAAGTTCGGTATCAGCCTCTGATTAAAAGGCTTGTTTCAAGCTGTGTAAAGACAATCGCCAACGATAGGTCGTTTCGATCTGCAGCAGGCCTTATAATCTTATTACATGGCAGAAGTGTTACGAACACATTTTTATTACTTGGATAACGTGGTTGCTTATCAATAGAACAATCAAAAATACTCTTACCAGACTTCGAATCTGTTGGCTGACCCTGGATGTACTGTATACGCGCCTACTGGACTTTGCCGGTTGTTTGTTTCATGCGTCTAATTGCATGTTGTCATGGTATCAAGATTATACTGATTGGAGGAACGAAAGTCAGCATTCGGAATATTAGACCACGATACAATTCGCTGACACTTCCATGTCGGTGCGGCCGTTCGTTTACAGGCGGTAGCACTTTACAATTTTGTTTGCGTGCTATTTTAAATCATAATTAGCAAACAAGTCAAGTCTACGTAGCGACTTTATGCCTTTTTTCAGATCAACCGTTTTCTGCCTCTTTAATCCTACACAACAATGTATTCCGAGTTTTCATGAAATGAAAGTTGAAAAGTCAACAAAACCAACTGGGGCTCTACGAGCCCTAGAAGAATCCTGCGGTGGCTCTGGTAGCGTCCCGCTTCCCTTCGACATGCCATAAAAAGCGAGAGTAATAATAACAACCGAGTTCCAGCTAGGAATGGGACAAAACCATAAGATATGTGCTTCTACATTATTAGCTATCCGCAGACTTACAGTTATAATGAACAGTACCACCGGGCCACAACGTATAAATAAAGTTTATATCTGCTCGCACGATTGGCCAGAATGTGTCATGTAAACCGTCTTAGCAAATGTAAATTTCAGTTTTTGATACAAAATAGATTCACAACATCATGTACCTGTACCTATTGTAAAGCGCAGCTTACATACATGTTTTGTATTTCTATCGAAGTTAGCGGTTTCAACACTCTAATCTTTGCTGCACCTGTACGGTAGGCTGTACATACAACGACCTGGAATTCGACCTCGGCGATTTTGTGCCTACATCCGCTCCATGTCAAGCTTGCTGTTGTACGTATCCACAATCGCACCCAGTGTGTCCATCAAAACTGTGCTCTACCAGAATCCGCACGTGATGCCGCCGCCCTCTACCACCACGGGGTGTGCTGTCCAATCCGTTATGACTGCAGTAGGTCCATCATCTTACCTCCCATACCCCTATTCGACATAGAACTTTTTGTCAGGCGAAGCTCAGTCCTCTCCACCGACGTTCCGCTCACCATTCATCACGGAAGGATGTGCCGTCAATAACCGCTTCTATGAAGAGGGCGAGGCCATTCCCTCGGGGAAGCCATGCGCCCGACTTGGAATGCCTTACCAGTCTATACTGGAGCGAACTTGACCTTCCATCGGAGGCAGAATTGAATGTGCAGAAATGTTTCGCAGTGTTCATTTGCTCGGAACAAAAGCTGAAAAGGGAAGCCGATCCTGTGGTGACCATAAGCCAAGAGATACTGGCCGTAAAGTCCTCCGTAACATACTTGGGGATTGTAGTGGGCAACCAGCTGAAATGAAAACAGCACTTCCAAAAAGTCCGGCGGAATGTGAACTGTGGAATCGCCAGAATCAGACGTGCACAAAGCGGTCCCAGCGAGTCAGTCTTTACTACGCCTTCGTCCAACCGCCTACAGAATACTTTTCGTCAGTTTGGTGGTCGGCGTCTCTGGGAGGGCGGGAAAAGCTGATGAAACGCCAAGATGCAGCCTTACGAACCATCACCGAATACAGGATACGGGTAACCCCGCAAC
>JAQGAU010002522.1:0-15284 GCA_034698045.1 Paramacrobiotus richtersi
ATCCATTATTTTTATTCTACATTCCGCTCGCATAAACTGGCATTACAGTTGTCCATCAAGCGCGTTAATGCTAACGTTCCGGCAAAGATCATCGATGCGCCTGTCGTAATTTAATTTGCAAATGGCACAGGTTACACAAGACCGTGCTTCCGGTGGTGCCTGTTCCCTGTCTGGTGCAATTTGAACATGTTTAATTACAATGAATAATCCTTCGATTACCCAGCGATGCGTGCGTTTCTTTCCCACACAAGCAGACTGCCTTGTAATCCAACCAAATCATTACCCGTTCTTCTGACGTTTCTTGCAAATCTTCGTTCTTGGTCATTCCTCTACAGCTGCATCATTCTCTACAATTATACATTTCCCGGTATTTTTACACCACTTTTCTGAGAAACTTTTGAATTGATTGCTTTGTTTTGAAAGTCATTTCTGTCGGCCTATAAGGACATATTACTGTCGTTCCATCATGAAAAAATAATGGGCAATACAGAAAAATGTTATCCTCCTTGTTTTGCGTTTTCTTGATTATCGTACACTTCCCGTATATTTGGCCAATAAACGTCACGATTGTCACCTACGGCCATGTGAAGAACAGCACCCGAACCAGCGTCAACAACGCAGTCGTGGGGTTGGATATTGCGCGGCGTACGATGGCCGCAGTTCCGAATCGTTCTAACCAAATCCCAGCCATTCGGTTCCACTATGTGACGCTGACAGATCGGACCATTCTGGATTGTTTCGATGCGGAAGCCAATGTACATTTGGTGGCGGAGTATTATTACCGACACAAGTGGGATCAGGAGAACGTGATGGCCATGATAACACCCGGTATGCCTGTCCGCTGCTCATTGAAGCAACCGAAATGCACATTTGTTAGGTTAATAGCTATCGTGTAATCGGGTTGTTATTGTTTTTCAGGATGCGGAGATTCGTTTGTCCTAGCAAAACTGGCAAGAGGTCAGTCAAAGTGTCCAGTGTTTCTGTGATCTGAAGCAGGCAAGAGGCTACTTTTAAGCAGTCAATGTTTTTACCGTCGTATAAAGGGCGCACACCCGTTCTGTGCAATATGCGTAGAATGAGTGAGATCAGATTGGAAGTTTTAATGCCTGAAGTTTCGAAATATTTAGTTGTCTGTGCGCTTACCGCTTACGCATTTTGTATGTGAAAGGAATAAATCGTGCAATGCGTAGAATCTAATCATAAATGTAAGACAGCGGTTCACGTGGTGTCCTAAAAGAAGCACTACTTGTTTGATACCATAAACAGCTATACTGTTCATCACTGCATCATTTCATGTTGCGACCGCCATTGTGACCGAAGCTTCTGATTCTGTAGATTGGAATATCTTGGTCATTGCCACGTAAGCCCGTCTCTTCTCCTGGTGGACACTGTTACTCTACTGATAACCATGGCTAGCTAGGTTACCAGGTCTCTTTAAACGATGCTTAGGCTTTTGCAGAAGCTTCTCCTATCTCGAACTGCGCAGTCGTCGGTTTTATCCGACTTACATCTCCCTATCAGCCATGCAGCCGGGGGTCATTGCACAGGCGGTCCGGGCCTTCAATCGCAAATATCAGTGGAACACGTTGGCAGCCCTTTACGATGAGCGCGGGATAAGGTCGTACTACGATACCGTCGAGTTTCTCAAATGGGATATCACAGCCAGCAAGCGGCCCTTCAACTTGGAAACGCAGAGCTTTGATTCAAGCGCATCCAGTTTCGACCCGGTTGGGCTGCTTAGCACTTTCCGCGGTCGTATTGGAGGTACCTGTAATACCAAAACTCTGCAAATAGATTTTTATAATCTTATCGAGAACAAAGTTAGTTCCTCATGGGTAGACCTTTGAGCGCCAGTGACATAAGTGTAAAGCACATGCATTTGCAGTTTTTCTTCTCTCCATGAACGCTTCAATGGTGCGCACGCTAATGGTATGTATGGGATATTAATGGTAAGCACTGATCGGCTGATACGTTATAGAATGGCATTTTCAGTTGGCAGCAAAGGATCTTCACATGACCAACGGAGACTATGTACGTCATATACTAGTAGCCAAACTACATTTCTAAAACTCACTATACTTGGTTTTGTGTAGGTTTTCCTGTCTGGGGAGACCTTGATCAGCTCTCTAACAGGGGTTCTGCATTGGAAGAACGGGGACACGCGTGATGTAGTACGACTAAGATTGTTATGGAAATGTTTAATAAAACTTCTTACTGATTCTGATTGGCTGGTACTAGGACGCTCGCGAAGCATACCGGAGCATCTTTTACATCAAAACCTGCCCACACAAACCCAGTGGGGCGGACCTGTTTTTGGAATATCTGGCCAACATCACCGAAACTGACTATACCGTCCCCTATGTTCCTTTAGACAATAAGGTCAGTCCACACAATTTAGTTGCGTTTCCACCGTGATGGCGTACGCCGTTATAACTGTATAACCTTTTGCAATAATCATTACTGCAAACTTGATATGCAGTCCTAATTTCCGGTGTAGCCCAATGAAGTTGTTCTCCGCACGTACGAGGCAATGGAAATTTACAGAGAGGTAAGACATTCGTAACGATTTGTAGGCGCGAAACTAATTGTTAGCTGCGCAGATTATACTGGGCATGCTGATGAACAACATGAGCATCGCGGACGGACTGGCCGTAGCAAGGGGATTCTTGGATAGCACGTTTCGCACATCAGGCGGCGAAGTGTACATTGGGACGAATGGGAATGCCCGCACCAACCTGTGTGTGTACGATCTCAACCCGCAGACTGGTGAATTTCAGGTAAATTATCGATGTGTAAACTCTTAACTGGGGATCAGTCGTTTGGTGACCAAGGTTCTTCTAACGTGTATCTCAGGTAGTTATGCAGTATGAGGCCCGCCAGGAGAATCTTATCCATCTGAATGTCTCCCTCGACTGGCCGCACGGCGCCCCACCAGGGAATGGTCCCTTTTGTTTGTCAGCCAATAACTCCGCACCGTGCGCCTTCGCTACAAGTACAGTAATATTTAGTCGCTTTTTAACGAATTAGTCGTTTCTGTTAAACCTATCGGGCCATGTCAACACCACTCACACTTGTCAGTTTATGTGCGCAGCGTTGGGTTAGTGCGCAACAGCGGCGAAAAGTGTAAACACACATTTCCTTCGCAAGTTAATTCAGCCTTTTATTCCAGCTTCATGAAACTTTCGTCACAATTCACATATACGTATAGTAACGATCGTCCTGACACAGCTCTAGCCCGGTTTTCTCTGCACTTTTCAAGTTAATTCCAAAATATATGAAACAAAGATCAGTTCTTGAAAAGTGATGCAAAACGGCCATCTGTCAACTTTTCGCCGCTTTTACGCAGGAATTGTTGAATACCATAATTATATCGATGTTCTGATTACTGAAAAATTTAAAAACAGCGCAACTCGGCATAGCGCTGTAGATCCGCAACAGCGTTGGTTTCGCCGATACAGGCGATACTTATGACAATGCATAGAGATTCGCCTTAAGGAGTTATTCCTCTAGTAAAGATTGCTTTGTGTAAGTGTAACTTAGCATCTTGGCTGTTGCAATAGATTCCCAGTGGATCCTAACCGTGATTCTTTCGGCAACCGTGGTGCTCTTTGGCAGCGCGGTGCTCTTTGTGATTATCACGAGGTGACTTCTGAAGGCATTCGTGCGTACGTAAGCGTGGTGTATAATATTGTCTGCCGGTTGCAGACGAGTAATGTGCAAAATCCAAATGAAAAGCGAAGGATGGATAATTGACAAGAGCCTGTTATGCCCGCAGTATTCATCCCCACCGATGATGGGCAACCGCAAGGTTTGTTTCCGGATTGTTTACGGTCTGTTCTACTGGATAATTGTTGCTTTTTAGGGTGCTAGGCGTGCTGCTCTGTGTAGGTCACCAGATGAATATTTCCTCGAGGTCAGTGTTGAACATTTTGCGCAGCATGCTAGGCTAACAAATAACAACTGCAGTGTAGTATGTTTTCGTGGTATTTCAACGAGTTTTAGCGATAGAACTTTTACCACTGTATACTGAAAATTCGCCCTGCATCGAATTAATACATAGATGTGACCTATGCTATGCAGGATGCGCTGCAATACGCCTACCGCAACGAACCAGTTTACGTGACGAAGATCAGACTGTCCCAATCCAAGTCCGAGTCGAAGCCTGTGCTGAGCCTGAAAACTCGCGAACAACTTAAGACTGTAAGGAATCGCGACTGCTTTTCAAAGGTGACATGATATCGTTGCCGGAGTTGATAGTATTGTGCTCACAGATTCAGAACCTAGTGCACACCAATATTTGTCGATTCTTTGGTGCTTTCCTCGAAAATGGCTTCATCTATCTGGTCAGCGAACACTGCAGTCGTGGTACTTTAAGTGACTTTTTATCCATGTCTTCCATCAAACTGGAATGGGATTTGGTTCAGTCGTTCATCCACGATGTCATGGAGGTACGGTAGGCGGTACTGGTTTTCCAGTGTTAAGTGATGATTTGGTTTTTTCTTAATGGGCAAGTTTAAGACAAGTGACCCTTAGCTGCAGTGTGTTTCGCTGGGGTTTTCCGCGCGCGCAGGCTATAGCAAAGCGCGGTCACTCGTCTTCAACACAGGACGCGACAGCTTAAGATTGTGCATTTTCAGGGCATCTGGGCTATCCATCACTGCTCACTCCGCTACCACGGCAGCTTAACCCTCTCCACCTGCGTCATCGACTCACGCCTGACGGTCAAACTCTCCGAGCTTGGGTTCACCCGCATCACCTACCAGAAGCTCTCCTCCCTGGCTAACATCTCCATCAGTAACGAGCTCTACCTCTCTAGAACCCTGGGGGCCACCAATTTCCAGCCCACCTCCGTGGACATTGAACGCACCATCAACAGCATCGATCTCCATGCACTAGGGAGCATCATCGAAGAGATTCTGTCCCAGTATGGGACCGATGAAGCCCATGGAATGCAGGTACGGCGCTTGCTGAATCTGGCCGGTAAGTGTCGGGGTGCGGAGACGGTCTCGCATCGGGAGGTCCGGAATGCATTGGGAGAGATCTGCGGAGGGAGTCAGGAAGCGTATTTGGTCAGGATGGTCGGGAGACTGCAAGTGAGGGCAGCACAGCTGGAAAATGCCGTGCAGGAGCGGACGTACCGGCTGTTGAAGGAGAAGAAGATGTGTGAGACGCTACTGCTGGAGATGCTGCCGAGGTACGGTTGAGCTCACTAGATTTTATTGGAAAACATTAAGCACACACATTTTACGAGCCAAGATATTTTTCGAAGAAAAAGGAATTCATAACACTTTAAAAAGCAAGTTAAAGCCTTAATTGTTTTGGCTTTTCCAACGGAATGTGTGTACACGTATGATACCACGGTACAGCAATAAACAACACACATAGTTAAAGCCTTCTTCACCTCTGTGTTAGCGGACGCATGGTATACAGCACAAAGATCTTTGAACACATTAGAAGACCGGTTTGAGTATACGCTTCGAATGCGTCTCATGCGATGCATGACTTTTGTCCTTTCAGAGCAATTGTTACCCGTTTGTCGTACAACCTGGAAGTATACCCCGAAACCTTCCACGACTGTACGGTATACTTTAGCCATGTGTACGGATTCAATGAGTTCGTGTCCGCCAACCTACCGTTGACGGTATTCGCCACGCTCAACGAGATGTTTCGACTCTTCGATCAAGTGCTGCAGGGCCACAAAGTGTACAAGATGGAAACTGTCGAGGACTGCTACATGGTAAACAAAGATGCTAGTCACTAAGTGACCTTACGACATTACCATTTGCAAAGGTCGTCAGCGGTGTTCCGGAAAGAAACGGTACCAAGCATGCCAAAGAGATTTGCACCATGGCTTTAAGGCTGCTGGAGGCGTTCAACCCGGTGAAATGCGCCAATAATCTCGACATTATGGCCGGGATTCATTCCGGTAAGACAATTAATGCCGCCCACAGATTAATCTATCCCAAAGCTACGTTTATGTTGTTCGCTTGTTGATTAATATAAGCTGGCCGAAAGTTTCTTAGTCTTGTCAACAACTGATGTCCTTCGGTGTTTAATCAAATGCGGGATTCTTTCAGGGCCATGTGTTGCGGGTATTGTGGGACTGAAGCGGCCTCGATACTGTCTGTATGTGCTCATTGTAATACTGCACGGTTGTTGTT
Source organism: Paramacrobiotus richtersi (assembly GCA_034698045.1). Classification (NCBI taxonomy): domain Eukaryota; kingdom Metazoa; phylum Tardigrada; class Eutardigrada; order Parachela; family Macrobiotidae; genus Paramacrobiotus; species Paramacrobiotus richtersi. Next base: position 6,162 of record JAQGAU010002522.1, read on the forward strand.
TAAGGAGTACTTTAGCCTGCCGAGCGTGAAGGCCAGTGTTCTTGGCTTTTACTTGAGCTTTTTAGTTTCGGCGACACAGTCAATGTGGCGGCTCGCTTGGCCTCGCACGACAACCCATCCCGAATCCAAGCCTCTATAACGACAATCACGCTTGTTGACGTCAAAGACAGTATGCGGTTTGTTAGCCGCGGATGGACTTTAATCAAGGTACATACTGCAAATCTGAAAATCTTTTAAATCCCTCTAATCTTTGCTCTTTAAGGGACGCGGTGGAATGGTGACCTTTTGGCTGGAAAGTGGTTCGCCTAACTATGTTCCAACAAGGATCTACGAGTAACTTTATTGCACTTTTTTTTGCTTTTGTCCGGGTGCCAGCGTCGACTTGTGTTTAACAAAATAAAGACCAATAATCCAATAAGAAATCATACTAAGATTTTTCGGCCTACAACAGTTACCAGATACAAGAAATATGGCAAAGTCAAGCAGAGAAAGCTAGGGGACAATGACAATTGACAGAAACACATTTTAGCGTCCATTGTTCACCGTCACGAGGTGGCGCGGGAAAAGCCGCGACGGTCGTCGCCCGAAGCAGGAGACCGTGTGGAAAAAGCACTGGTTACGCGGACGGATGTAGGGTGTTAGCGCCGCTGTTGGCTGCTGGGCTGGCGCTGCAAATACATTTCAACTGTTATGTTCCTTGTGTTCACGAATATGTAGGTTCTGCCGCAAAGCAGTGTTACATGGCCTGATGGCCGTATTGATTGACTCAAGCGGAGTTAAAGTATTTTCAGTACGTCTCATCATTGATCATTATACATATTGTGGCTTACTAAATCACGGGTTGTCTATCCCCGTGGCCACAGAGCCTAGAATGAGTAGGATATATTTTACCGAATAAGTAGTTTATCTAGATCGCTAGTAACAAGAAGTGTACCTGGAGCCCGTGTACTACGCTTTTATCCCGTGAGAAAGCCACCGGAATACCAAAATACATCTGGAAAAAAGCTATTTCTTCATTGTCTGTTTTATTGAAGGATGGCTTGGTTCGACACATGCTCAACGTTACGATCATATGCGATCAAAACAGTTAATAAGGCGTATCTTAGTGTCAACCGAAAAAAGCGTAGCGCATGGGCTCCTTAGGTGCACCTCTTATCGGTCTACGTCATGGGATTCTTCACAAAGGTTTTCAAACACCTATGTACACAAATTCTGCATATCAATAAAGCTGAACAGAATTTCGAAAAACCTTTCCTTCATGATTTTTAACAAAATTTAATATTTACCCACTGAACTGCAGTTTAATATTAATGCCGTCTACGGCTGTTCACGTTTAATGTGTTTGCTCAGGATTTGTTTCATCTAAAGGTTGCAGTTAGGCTGTGGCACGTTCTTGGCGACATGTAACTGAACATGTAAGTACTAGTATAAGTAAAGTTTGCACTTTAATAAAATCACCAAAAACTCACTCACAGAACAGCTAACATCTTCGGGAGAGCACTGGAAGTGTAATTTGACGAGACAGTTACATTTTCTTAGTTTTCAGCTGGAATGTTAAACAATGTACCTTCATCGCTGGCACTGCCAATAACCGGTGCGCTATCGCTCTCCACGCCCTCGGGGGCATCGGGCCGCATGTTGAATGACATCTTCATCCAGGGCGGTATGTCGCCCAGGATGCTCCGCTTGTCAATTAGCTATAAACAGCTCGTGTCAAAATAGCCTGATTATGCTGTCAGGTTGTTTGCTAAACAAATCTATCCACGAAAAACAACGTTATTAATTTCCAGGCTGATAAAAGGCAAAAATTAATGTTTTCGCATATGACCTTTATATGAGCATAGATCTCCTGACACAGCGTGAACGTATATTTTTAAATATTGTAAACCAGAAAAGATTGACTCTTCTTAAAGTTAATTAGTACAATTAAGAGACGATTTTTTTCCCATCAAACAAAAAATATACTTTCTCAGTTAAACCCTTAATTTTCTTGTATGCTATTTGAAAAAGCAGCTGGTGGTACGCAAAACAAATTCACAAACGGTTAAACAAACCTATGATGCGCTTGTATTATTTTGATGAACACCATTACAAACCCCAACGATAAACTTTTCGCAGTTCAATGCAGATCTTCGTTCTTACCCGTATTGCATCGTTATCGCCATCCGGAATGGCAGCCGCTTGCGAACAATCACACAGAACGGAAAATACCGCAAAGGTCACGAGCAAGCACTGCAGCAGCATGATCTCCATGATGGCAATCCAACGTATCCACTTTAATTGCGAACAGAGCGCTCTACACACCGAGAACTGGCTTTGTCTTAATCTTTATATATCCCGGGACACACGACACAAATAACCATCCAACTAGCACACTGCTGACTTTTACCAGAAATTCGTAAGCGCCTTTACCGCGATAAGAGGCCTAAACGCGCGTCAGACGTTAATACTTGACGGTGGGAAGTCAGCGGTAAGATGGGAGAAAACAATTAGCCCATCCTGCTGGTTTATCGTGCGACTTGCGCCGGCTTAAATATCCTCTGGCTGTGAACGAAACGTCCTGTCGGTTGTTTGTTCCTCCCAACTGGGACAGAGAGCGCCGGTTCCCATACAATCGCCGCTTCCGCTGATGGGGCAGTTATACCCCATGATTCTACGCTCGTGTTTGTTCCTTGAAGGGAATCACGGAGGCAACATGTCAGGTGTGAACGGAAAATGTGTGTAAACCGTGAGAATCACGTTCCGTCTCTACAGTATATTTTGCAATGTATGTACATTAACAATCGTTGACTTGCTGTTTATGTGAACGCGAGGTACGCTTCGGAAAACATGAATATACAATTATGCAGTTTTTGCTGTATGCGACATACTAGAACAAAGTGTGCAGCTGTCTGCGCTTGATACGGTAATAATTTCTGAATTTCTGTACTGCGTTCGGCTGACGCTACGTTAATCCAACTTCCTGTTGCTAAGTGCGCGGTATTGACTGATAATCAATATCTTTTAGACTCTGTGAAAATGCATGTGTGCATCGTGACTGACTAATTTGCTTTATGAAATGTTTAGTACTTAGTTTCTTGTTAAACCAGTCATGCCTGATAAACGGCATAATTACCAGTCTAAAAGGGATCACTTTATGGAGGATTATCCAAGCGTTCATTCTGCTTATTGGAGCTGCCACAGGAAAACATTATGACTGCACATTGCTACTGCACTGGACAGAGCATGTAATTGTAGTCGGAATAAAGGTATTTTTCGTTATTTATTGCATACATAGACAGTTATTACGTCGTTAACAAAACGACTGTGAGAGAAGCAGTGATGTCGACCAATAAAAGGCGTTTTGATGCCACTGCACTACGGTTTCAGTACGCGATATGCATATACGTCGATTACTTCAAGGTATGCATATTAATGAATAAACCAAAATACCCTCCTCTTGCTTTTGTTAATGTGAAGATAATGAGCTGTTTATCTGGCTTCCGGGATTTTAAAGATATTTAATGACAATCAACCGGTCTGGTTGTATGCAAATTTGACAGTGCTGGTCTGTGGCGATCCGTTTATTTAACGTTACTCACTGTCGACAAATTCAGTACGCGTGATTGTAGGATTGTCACATTTAGAGAATGATAGACTCATGATCAGTGTTAACTCACATGCAGGTGCCGTTATCGACGACTCGCTCTCCATGCGTCAATTAAACTCCGGGAATGTACTGCCGGAAGTTTCAAGCTACGTTGATAAAGGTCTGTTAGGTGAACGATGTGTTTGATTTGAAAATGGATCTCCCTATCCTAAACAGAGGATGCGCGAGCGGAATTTACGCACCGTGTGTACGCGAGTAAACACCGAACTTCCCAGTTTAAATAACAGACAGTGAAATGATATTCCAAAGAGAAGAAATGTTACGTTGGGTTTTACCGTGATTTTCCTCCCGTCAATCAAACAAGCTAGAGATTGAGTTTAGTACGGATACCGTACCCGCTGATGAAGCATTACCGTATACGTAGAAGTCAGCGCAAAAAGTTGCCAGTAAAATTTGCTCTTTCGTATCCTACTGTTTCATTTGCGCATCTTAACCGGCGCATCTTTTACGTAATAATCTTCGTTCGAAACTAATTCTAAGACAAATCTGTTTGTAAAGTTAACTGACCTTCCGGTATATTCCGCATTTGTTCTACTGCACATGAGAACTTATCAATACATTCTGTTTTGTCACAACTGTGAAGATCTTTACGAGTTTGATTTGGCTATGGACAACTTCACTATCTCCAACTGGACCAACGCCACCATCCCCGATGGTTGGAGCTACCAAGCGGGTCTCCGCATATCCTTCGGCGTGATTCAGTTCATGCTCAACCTCAGCATGCTCCTTCCGATCCTCATTCTCCGGGATCTCCGCAACGCTTTCACCATCTACGTCACCGCGCTCTTCACCGCCAATTTAATCTACGTCAGCGTCGAGTATCCGATTGATGTTATCCGGATCGTATATTCCGAGTATTCCTTTTCCTCTTCCCTCTGCAGTTTCCATCTATACATGGTGTACATCTTTGCGGTTGTACGGCTGCATATGCACGTGTTGATTACGATGAATCGGATCTGGGCGATTCAGTTTCCGGTGCATTATAGGAATGTCCATTCGACCAAAGTTGCATGTTTGATTTGCTTGGGTATGTAACAGAGTATTGAGAAGCTGAGCTTATAAGAGCTTCTTCTTGCCGATCATTATCGAGGATCGATTGTGTGTGTAGTTCCTGATTTGGGTAGGTATTCTACTGGAAAACTTTTCCTTACAGGAACTGTCCTTTACATCCACATGCTGATACTTCCTTTGTTACTCATTGACGCATTTTACCACCGCCTCCCTGAGGCGACCTACGGCTGCGGTTTGGCTTCGGACGGCTCCCAGCTCCTCCTAACCTACGAAGTTGTCGTCCAGTTCATCGCCGATGACCTTTTGATCCTGTTCATTATCGGCGCCTACCCGTTCCTCTACTACAAACGCTGGCGGGCCAATAAGAACCGGGAGCGAAAACCTTCCGACAGGACCACAGGATCCCATCCGTTCGTGCTGTTAACGCTCCTGACGTTGGGTATTGTGGTGACGTCGGCTCCGGCCAGTGTGTATACGACCATGATGTACCTTGTGACGGATTATCACAATTATACGGGGTTTGAGAGGATTGCGTTGGTGTTGTCGTCATTGTTGCCGGTGATCGATCCGATTGTGTTTGGACTGAGTTTAGGAAGGGTAAGGATGTTCGTGGGAAAGATGGTGACAGGGAAGGGAGGTGCGGAACATCGACCGGTGGATTATTTTAGTCTGGTCAGCAAAACGACCAGCAAGGTCCATGCTGCGGCTCGATGAAATATCAACAGGCTGTCGTTACTTAAACCGCAGCTGCAGATCTCGGACCTCTGGGAGAGGAACACGCACTTGGACGACAATTTTAGAAACAACAGCCCTTTCTGCCTGTTGCTAGTATTAAGATTCCAAGGACACAGTATGTGAAGACTTCTAAAGCTCGACTTACGTAAGCACTGATGATAAAGTATCAAAAATTTTGTCTGCTCTCCGTTATTTTAAATCTGAATACGCAGCTCAGTAAATAAAGTATGACGTCAAATTAGTACTGGGCTTTCCGCATACCTCTTTGTGCCGCTTGGTATGGCGGAAGATGAGGTATTAACCGACAACGTCTGCTGTCGGCAGAGCAAGGTATATGCTACCACAGAACGTTTGTACTGACGTTTCTTCCGCCAGTTTCGCCAACAATTAAATCTTCCTCACATAGCTGTACCAGTACAACTGTTAGCTGATCTACCGTGGAATAAGCTGACATACCGGCCTTGATTCTCGCTATCTTTGTTCGACCGGATGTTGAAGGCCCAGAATAACGGGTTATCCGCTTTTGTGACTTAATAATAATAATAATATAAAGTGACCTACGTAGAATACAAGAATACCAGTACTGTTCCATTTCTGAGCCAAGGTCTGGGCATCAACAACCCGACCTCGCTCAGCGTAGACATGTTGTCTGGCGCTCGTTGCCGTCAGAACTGTACAAAATGAACGTTTGATCATTATACCTGCCCGCGCCAGATTACACTGTTATAATTAAGCGCAGGAGATAATGGTACACAAGTTCTCCATATGGACGTATGCAAAATGATGAAGTAGTCGCAAATATGGTAGCTGTTGTGCCAATTATTTATCTTATCAGCAAACCTTTTACATGCGCGAAATGCAGCTTTAAGATTGGCTTCTCTGTAGCTACAGTCGTGTTTTATAATAACACGACTTGTACGTCAGAGTTGCTTTAAAACCTCATGCCTGCGTTTTATGGAAATTGTTCAGTGTTTGCCTGTCAGTGGTATTTTGTTGGTATTTTTTTACTGTTTTGATCTTCGTTCGTGATTTATCGAAACAAATGGCTACTAATTTCGCCGCTACCACGGAAACCTTCGGAAGCAGCGATTCTTACACATATGACAAGAAGGACTATATTGCCAGGGGCACGTTTGGTATTGTCTATAAAGGAAAGATCAACAATTATGTTGTTCGCAGAGGAGAGACTGTTGCAGTTAAAGTAATACACATGAACAAAGAAACCGAATTTTTTGCTAATAACACAAACGAGAATTGGACAAAACTGCGAGGTCGACTGCAGAAGCTGATATCATTAAAGCACGATAACCTTGCCACGTACCAGAAGGTGTCTATTACGACGACAAGTGGAGGAGCGCACGTAGAACTTATGATGGATTTTTATGCCGGTATGTATGTCGGAACGTCTGCCGTTAAGTGTTCTAGTTGCTGGATCGATTTGATTGCACATGTTTCTTAGGCGGCGACTTGGGTTCTTTGATAAAGAGAACAAAGAATAACGGATTGGTGTTTGAAGAAGGCGATACGATTTGTTTCTCACTGGATATTGCTAATGGATTAAAATTTTTGCATGAAAGCAACATTATTCACGGCGATCTAAAGCCGGGGAATGTGCTGCTGAGTCATACAGGAAAAGGCAGTTTAAGATTGTTGATTGGTGACTTAGACGATCTTGTTCAAATGCAACAGAATGCCACGGCCTCCGGCGACATCTCCCACCTCCGCGGTACAGTGCGCTACATGTCTCCTTAAATGTTAAGAAAATTTGCCAGCCTTCCGTCCGAAACTCCTGGGCGGAAAACAGATGTCTGGAGCTTAGGCTGTGTCATGCTGGAACTGGCCGGTTGCATTGTCGTCAACTACGAAAAGCGGCTCGTAAAGGGGACGGAAGTTATCACTAGCGATAACATTCCCGATACTCGTTTTGCAACAATGGTTATCGATGGATACGTCCCCTTTGTTCCTGAGGCAATTCCGAAAGGCATGGCAGCGTGCATTCAAAGCTGCCTCTGTGAATCCAGTGCTGAAAGAGTCTCTGCGGACGCCCTACAAACGCAACTGCTTTACACTTTACAGGGCTACCTGTTCTCCGCAAGAGAGGGTTGTTTTCCTGCATGAAACATCGACGAATAGTATAAAGTATTGGAGTGGACAGTCGTTTCGTCCAGGAATCAGTAGCATTCTGCCCATAGAAGTCGCCTTGCCTACCGATGCTGTACTGGTATATTATGGTCCATTTGGAGTACTAAGCAATAACCACGAAATATGTGTAAGCTTAACCCGCTGACGACCACTGATGTCAAAAAGCAACACGCGTTGCTTGTTTTTTACTGACTTCTACAGCTTAGATACGTTGACTGCTTGCTGAACTTATTAAAGTAGAAGTATCAAGAACTAATTACAAAAATAGCGCGCATATCTGAACGCTACCGTTGCAATACGAAACCACATCAAAGTCGACGAATTCTGAGCGCCCGAGCTCCTCGAGGTCTTCGCGCTGTTACTCTGCTCCGTGCAGCGAGATAATATAGGGATAAATCGTACAGAATCTCCACATGGAAGTTTATTGTAAAACGATGCAAAAGGGACAGAACGGAGTACAAATAAGAAATAGCGCTCTCCCAAACATGATGATGCTTTTTTGACATCAGTGGGCACTGAACACTTTTCTAAACAGGGAAATACACAGTACACGCCACAAATCCATTAGTGCATTCCAGCGATTTCCTTCAGTGAAACATTGGCTGGTCCATACTAAACATATGTTCACTGTATAAAAATAATTCGGCATAATAATCCATTATAAATAATTAATTAACTACTTAGTTAATTTCCAAGAAATAAAAGACTGTGTGTGAGATACATACGTCTTTGTGGTCGTTATCGTCAGGGAATATCTTCCCCAGTGCCTCAACCAATTCAGCTGGATAAACGGCAGTCTGGATATATTCCAGCTTTCCAGATTTCTAAAAACGATAAAAATTTAATCGATAAAATTAGAAATACTGAGAAATTAGCTCGCACACAGAACTGCGCATAACGTTTCATTATTTTTATACCTTCAGTTTCCAGTATATTCCTCGATATATTTCAGCCCGGGCCTTCTTTCCAGTCTGCCCGCGGTCCAGTTGTTTCTGCACAGTTGTTTCTAGCCAACGTGGTACAAGTACCCCATCATTTTCGAAAACTGAACGAAGTTGGTCCATGATAAATGAATGATAAATTCCACTGGATCCGTTTTAGAGATTAATTCATATCGAGCACGCCACCCAATGGAATGCGAGAAATGCAAATTTACACGGCAAGAAGCAGCTCTCTGCGTCTTTGTGATAAGCATCAATGGTGGATGCCCAGCGATCACTTTTTCCGCCCACTCAGACAGCTTTATGCCTTTCAAGAGTGTTACTAACAAAATAACATCGTTCCCCAAAAACACGGAACCGTGCATCGCTGTTCTTGTTTCCGGTTTGCACGAAACCACACTGTTTATTCGTCATTATTTTGGTTTGAAAAGTTTGTAAATCTCCTGATTGCAATAGAACTTTGGTAAAATGCCTCAAACACGAGCCCAAACACTGCGAGAGGCTACTGAAATTTTTGCGGAGCTAACAGATAGGCCGCATCGGGAAATCGACATCATATGCCTGCCGTCGGAAGCTGGTATTTGTTCCGATGAGGAAGATATAGATGACAACGATCTCAGTCCGCAAATGCCAAACGATGTGTCC
>JAQGAU010002523.1:0-15275 GCA_034698045.1 Paramacrobiotus richtersi
GGAAAAGCGTATTATCGTTAGTATGGTGTGGTATGTTCAGTCACAAACGTTTGTGTACGTTTCTTTTGTGCAGATTTCGACAGAAAATGTATTGAAAAAGAACCTGTATTAGTGATTGAAATTTGTTTATGTACTTCGAGAAGGAGATCGGACATATTTTATCAATGCAAAACAGCAGAAATCGATAGCGTTCCAACAGCGCACTGGAATTCCATTAATCAGTTCTTGCTGTCATGTTTTGTTCGAAGTTGCTAATTGAAAGAATATTGATACTCTGTGCGTAATAAAATGGGATATCCGGTTTAAAATGCTTATTTTGAGTTTCATCAACAGACGGGCGATTGATTACTGAGCTGCATTTTTGTGCGAAGCTTTAGAAATATTTCCGCCGGTCAATTCCAATGGAACTCCCATCTCAGTGGAGTCACACCACACAGCTGTTGTCCTTTGACCCAACTCTACAATTAGTAAAAAGTTTTTGCCAGAAAGTTGGCGAATAATTAATGAGGTAACCCGAAAGAATCAGCAAGTTCATCAGCGGATGAGTTTCCGCCGTTGTTTTCCCGTTGAATCTATTGTAGAGTTGCATTTTTGTTAATCTTTCCTTGTTTTTTTGCGTTATGTTGTTGAATTCCTCCATTAGCACTGCGGAATGATGCAAAGGTAACTTCAGAGAATTTTCAACGTTTTCAACGTTTTTCTCGCAAAATCACTTGGCGGGAGCGAAGAACCGCGTGTTTCCCGTGCAATTCTGGATGAACAGTGTGTTGATATTTGAGATTTAATCATTTACATGGTTACGTTATGGTTATTTTGAGGGAACTATGGAAAATACCTGGGGCCATTGCATTATGTAGCTTTCGCTCGCTTGTTGATGGCAAGTCACGTACACGTATTACGTCTTCACTGTAAATACGGCTGATAAGCGCTGCGCAATAACTATCGAAAAAAACCTAAAGAAAATATCATTGAACAAATTCCTCGATAAGAGAAAACCGGGAAAACGTTGGTTTTTCGGGTTGGGAATTTTTTTCGGGGACCTTCCCGGGGTTCGTCCTGGTGCCTCGAATTGTTACCTTTCTCTTGATTTTTTGTTCCTGGATTTTTAAGAATAATTTTAAAAATTGAAATTCACCATTTGGATTGGGTTTCAGGATGTTTGAACGGTGAGAAAGCGGTCTGGGACGCGGAGAACGTGTTGGTGCACGTTTGACCTGGATGCTCCGTTGATTTGGTATTTCGTCATTCTGGAGCGTGTTGAAAGCGCGAATGTGATGGGAAATTCTTCGAGATGAATGCGTTTCTTCCTGGAATGTAATCGCTATTTCCTGCCGTGGATTTGAAGCCTTCCATTGCTATTGCCAGGTGAGGATCTGTCGGGAAGCTGTTTTCTGGAATTTATTACAAATTCCTCAAAAAATCGGTAATTTTTGTCAAAATTCTCGCGTAATATTTCCCCATGATATAATTATATTATTTGCCAAATTTATTTAAATTTAAAAATTGTTACATCCACTTTGATCTAGAAAACAACATTATAAAAATGAAAACAACTTTTTTTGTATTTAATTGAATAAAATAGTTTTGACAATTATAGAGGACTTTCTGTTTTATATAATTTGTAGAATATTGGTTTTACAATTTTTTTAATTTTTTTTGCAATGAAGTACGAAATTTTGTCTGTGGGTACGGCTGGCTAGTGCTGCACGACTGCTGAAGGCAGATTAGAAGGGGTTTTATCTGTCAAAGTAATCAGTTATGAATGAATAATCTGGTAATCATGCCAATGACTGAACTTTCAACAACAGCCAGCCGATTGTCAGATGGTGCATCTGATTTTCAGTTTTTGAAGGAGACTTGTAGCGGCTTTCATGAGAGGGAAATTCTGGAATAATTCCATATTTAGTTGCTCTTTGTTTTTATCACTGAATTGCTTATTTTGATCGAAATGTACCAGTTTACTTCTATATCGAGATCATTTTCGGTTGTTTTATTTTGCATTTGTCATTTCTCTGTATTGCTTTCGGGCACTGTAAAACTTTTGCAAAATTTATGTATTTTTATTATTACTGAAAATTACTACCGGTTAATCCACGAATAACTTCGCTAATTTTTTGGGGTTTGTTTTTTTGCTGATATACGCCGCATTATGCAACACAAAGTTATCGATGCTAATCTCGAAATTCAAAAACATTTCCAAGAATGTTTGACGAACATTTTGAAAAATATTTTTAACCCGTTAATTATTGGAAGAAAACGTTTTAATTAATGGGAACTAACTACATTTAATCTGACGGATTAAATGGATTTTATTCTCCTTGTTTTTCGATGAATTTTTCTTTAGAATAACGTGAAGTTACGAATTTTTACAGCTTCTGGATTAATGGCTTCACAGTAAAAATACGAATAAAAACTAGTAATATGGTTAAAAATACGAATAAAAAATAGTAATATGTTTAAAAATACGAATAAAAAATAGTAATTCGGTTAAAAATACGAATAAAAAATAGTAATATATTCTAAGCAATTAATAAAATAATTTCTGATATTAAAAATACTGACTTGGTTAGTGAGCATGCGAATGGATCTATCAGTTTCCGTTTCCTTGAGGAAAGCAGAAGATTGCGACAGAGATGTCGGCGCCTGTATTGAGAGCGAATTAGCGGTCTGAGTTCTCAGTGCGTACTACAAATAGCAGAGGAATGTCATAATTGTCATTCAACAGCATCCGGATGCTGCACACAGTGCACCACGCATGCGCTTATGCAATGTAGCCATTGTTGACGGCCTCGCGGCGTGTGTACTGTGTAGTGTCAAGCCCAGTCGTTTTGTATTGGTTCTTGCCGAAGAATAACAGAATATTCATCGGAATTTTTAAGCACTTACACCATCAATTTTTCTCTGGGTATTGTTGTGGTGAATTGCATTTAGCGAGTTTTCTGTATGCAATTCGCTACTTTTTACCGCAGACTGCTAATAAATAATTATTTTGCAAAATAAAGACCAGTGCAAAGACAGAAATGAAAATGCAGTTTGAATTAAACCGGAAAGAAGCTGAGCTGACGCATTCAAGCCAAACGGCAATATAGATCGAAATAAATCAGAAAACCGTGAAGTACTTTTTTTCGACTATTTAAATGGATCAACGTAATCAAATCAGTCGGACCATTTTTATTATTATTTTAGTTATTAGTTTTTATTTTTTTTAAATAATTTCTGTTAATATTTACTAAAATTTTTATAAATTAATAGTAATGCTTTTAATATCATAAATACCGTAAAATAACTTTCTCTCGATAGATAATTGAATTGAGTTGACTAAAGTAATCGAACTACTTTTAGTGTTTTTTATTTGTTTTATTTTGTTATTATTTATTCAGTTGTTTGTGCATTACCAGTAATTTTTTAATAATCTAGCATAAAATACCTTTTTTTGATAGGTAAATGAATCAACTTGGTTTAGTTAATAATACTATTTTTATGTTATTTTACGGAATATTGTTATGCATAAATAGAATTTTTTAATTATTTTCGTTTATTATTATAGAAACTCTTCCACTAATCTTCCCTATCATTCCTCTGTTCCCTGAATAAATCGCTGTCGTCCATGCCGGTGGAATGTCGCAGTCGGTGAGTGCGGGTGTGATGGACCCCTACCGTCAGCGGGAGCGCGACCGGCCCCGTAGTGACCGGGAACGGGAACGCGAGCGGGACCGTAGTCGCGATGAACGGGACCACCACCGCGACATGCGCCCGGTCAGTCAGAAGGACAAGGATAAGCAGCGCCAGAAGCAGGAGGCGCAGATTGCCCGGCTGAACACGCGGAATAACGTGGTTAACGGCAGTGGATACCAGGATGATGGGATGCCCGTGTTCCCCAGGTGGGTGTTCAGAGTGCATAAAAACGCGGAGAAATCGAACATTTCCGGTGTTGCTGTGGATTAGTGGCCCTTTTTCTATCTAGCAGTTTTTATGTGACGTGGTTTTTACATTGCGTATATTTAATTGTTTACTTTACTTTTGGATTAAATATACTTACAATATATTTATACCTATAATACACTTATTAAATTTATTCATGTTTTATAATTTACTCTGTAAAACTGTATTTTCATGAAATTTTGGTGTTAGTTTAGTTTACAAGTGATTCACCATATTCACGCTTTATTGAGTGGCCGACATGATATTGTAGCACATCGTAGTGTAGTGGCTTAAATCGCGCATACCTAGTTTTGCTGGTCAAACACCATTTAACTAACAATATACGGTGAAAAAAGTTTCGCATACCTTTTCCCCCTGTTCGTATCATTCCACTAAAGAGCTGGTGAGGGATCTGAAATCCTGGCAATTTTCAATGTTTTTGTGGTGTTTTCAGAGCCTCTGCCCTGGACACCACCGACCCGACAGCGGAGCGCACCCGCCGTCTCTTCGGGGACTTTGACGCCTCCGTCCGGTCCATGGTCAACAAGAAGGGCGCGGACGACCTGTTGACCCTCCAGAAGACCAACGGCTACCACCTGGACGCCGACACCCTCCTGGAGGATGAGACGGGACGCGGGAAACGCCGGACGTCTCGAAGCTCCTCCCTCGGGCGTCAGAGCAATTCTTCACGGTATTCCAGCCACTCGGATCGCAGCGGGAAGACGCGGAAACCCGGGGAGAGTCGGCCGTATCATGGGCGCCAGGAAGCGAAAGGGAATGAGGGGGAGCGACGGAAGGAGGAGCGGAAGGGGAGGGAGGTCAATGGGGTGGTGGAGAAGCACAGAGCAGGTGGGATCTTTGGTTGAGTGTGCGAAGATTGGTTTTGTACACTTTTTTTAGTGCTTGGATATTTTTTTGAAATATTTCACGATTTTTGGATGTTTTTCTTATTTGGCGACTAACTGTTTTTCAGGTTCTGTTTACTGTGGTTATGGATGAGATTTTTGAGAATCGATCTTGTAATTCTTTATTACCTTTGTAAAAATGTATTTAAAATGTTTTTACATTTGTAAAAACCTGTTTCGATTGTTTTTCTGATTGATTTATTTTTTTGGGAAATTTTTGTATAGTTTACGTAGATATTTGAAACGAAATTAATTATTGGAATAATTTTTTAAAGTACACTGTTAATTGCAGCATTTGTGATGTAATATTACGTTTCCATATTATTCAGTAAAATTGTGAGACAACCCGACTGTTTGATGAAATGAATTCCAAATTGTGACTGCAGTTAAATGAACTTTTTTATGCTATGTAGTGGTACGCAGTGAAAGTAGAGTAGTCGTAGTGGCTTTAGTCGTAGTAGAGTAGTGGCTTTGCATTCGATTTGAACAAGCGTCGAAAGTTGCGGTATTGCACAGTTGATTGCCTTGGCCAGTTTTACCATAATTTTTTCAGCCTCTAAATTTTACAAGATTTTTTGAAAACTAGACAATAAAACTTATTTGAGGTTTATTTGTTAGTCACATAATGATGTATTTTATTAAATTATAGATGTTTTTTGTCCCTGTATGTATTTATTTATTAATTTATACGTAATGTGTTATTTTCTTGTATATTTACATTCATATTTATACATTTATTTATTTGAACGTTTATTTACTGTTTATATAATATTTGTTTACATTTATATATTTATCTTTTTTATTGATTTGATTTGATTTATTCGTAACCAGACAAACCCCGTTGTGGGCGAAACCAAGTCCGACTGCATACTACAACAATATTAACTAGCAAAAATATTATGTTAACTGCCAGATTAAATAATTACCAGATTTCTTGAACAGCATTATTAATTCCATTCATTCATTTTGCTTGCAGATGTGCGGACCGCCGTCATCCCCCCCGCCGACACCATCCCCAGCCCGGCGTCCTCCATAACCGACGCCCCGCCCCCACGCCCCACCCAGCCCTCCCCGGACCTGGCGGCCATCACCAGTATCCTCCGGGAGATGACCTTCCCCGACATGTACCGCACCCTCATCTCCCCCATCACCTCGCCCTCCCCACCCCGCCCCGTGACCCCCCCGCGCCCGGTCCGCGTCGACCTGACACCGCCACGACCTGCCCGCATCGACCCCGTCCGGGCCAAGCAGCTAGCTCAGGACTGGGGGCTGGATGTCAGTGATAGTGAGTCGTCTTCCGCGGAGGAGAGCGCATCCGAGCATGAGGAGGGAGAGATCAAGACCACGGCACCCGGAAAGGTCACCCCGGTGCCGGAGGTGACGCCGGTGGTCCAGAAGGTGGTCCGGGAGGTGACACCGGTCAAGGAGGTGGTCAGGGAGGCGACGCCTAACCCCCCGCAGTCCCCGGCGACGGATGAGAGTTTCGGATGGAATCTGTCCAAGTTGACCCAGGTGAAACTGGGAACGGGGTCGGGAGCGCCAAGTCCCGGTGTCCGACGGGTTTCGCCGCCTTCAATGGTTGCACTTGCCGAGAACCCGGTTATCGTGGAAACGGGTCCGCTGGCCCGGAAGGATAGCATCGAAGAGGGGGAGTTGAGTCCGGATGGGAATGCCCCCAAACATTCAACGCCACAGGGATCCCCCAACGTGACGCTCTTCCTTGGGAGTCCGGTGGTGAAGGTCGGTCCGGCGATATCTCCGATCCCGAAGAACGGGAAGAAGAGCAAATCCCGCGGGAAATCCAGCTCCCGGGGAACATCCGGTTCCCGAGGGTCCCCAGTGGAGACCGGTGCGGATGAAGCCGATGTTTTCCAGGAGAAAATTGCTTCCAAGTTGACGACGAAACTGCAGAAGGTCAAGGAGCAGTTTTCGAAACAGTTTAAAACGAAAGAAGTGACTCCGAAAGTTCTTCCCACATCCCCCGAGACCTCCAAGGCCCCGGGCGGGTCGCCGACCGAGTCGATCGCCAACCAGACCATGATGCTGGACGATGGGGATCTGATGGATTTGGATGAGGAGATGCCGTCGCAGCCGTTGATTGTCGAGAAAGTGGATGTCCCGCTGCCCCGGAAGGGTTCCCGGGAGAAGACGCCCGGGGAGCGGAAGGAGACGTCCCCGCCCAACTGGGAGAATACGAAGAAGAAGAAGACGCTTAAAAACACGTCCCCACCGCCGCCCATTGCCGAAATGGTCCAGCGGATGTTGAAGTTGAAGCCCAAGGAGAATGTCGGGAAGAAGATGACCGGGGATTTTGTGGTCAAGTTCCCGTTGAGTATGCTGGACCGGGTGCCGCTGCGACCGGTCAATATTGAGAAGAGTGTGGAGAAGAATTCTGTTGCGGTGTTGGAGAGAACGGAGAAGGTACAACAACATTCTAAATAGTTTTTTAGCGTTTTCGGAGTGAATGTCATTCAAGGCCACGCATTTGGTTAGCTATAATTTCATGTTTAGATTTTTAAGTAAATTTTTTTGATACTTTTTTAGCGATTTTAAACTAGTTTTCATTAAATTGGCAGATTTAATTGGTTTTTGTACGGACTGTTAGTGTTATTTTCAAGCCGGAAGGGAAACGCACTGTCCAGTTTTGTTTGGTCTTAAATGTGGCGCAAGTCTGTATATCGGCATAGAGCTGTATTCCTTAAACGTAGAACGTACATGGAAATGGTTAATACGCTAAGACTTTTTTGACCATTTTCTTGTATTATCCAGGAATCCACACCCGCCAAAGTCTCCACCCCACCCACCGGTCTCCTCAAGATGCGCCTCCCCGTCAAACGACCTCCACCCGCCGTCGAACCCCCCGCTACCCCGGTGGAGAAATCTCCCGCACCGGTGGAAACACCGGTACCTACTCCAGCCAAACCCGAGAAGAAATCCTCGAAAAAACCCGACAAATCATCCGAAAAACCTCCCCGCAAACGATCTGAACCCCCCGCCGCCCCCGTCAACGACACCCCCGAGGATCTGAGTGTCAAGAAGCCCCGCGGGGAGAAGGAGAAGGCGACCGTTGTGTCTCAGGTGTCGACGGGGTTTCCGGTCACGGAGAAGAAGGAGTCGGGGAAGAAGCGGAAACGGTCAGTGGATTCGTCCTCCGAGTCGGGGGAGAGTGTGGGCGGGGTCAATGGGACCAGTAGGACCACGGAGCGGAAGACCTTAGGGAAGTTGGATAGTATTTTGAGTAATTTGAAGAAGCGGAAGGAGAGCGGGAAAGAGAAGGCGAAGGAGGTGGTCGTCGCTGTCAATGGGCAGGATAAGGAGAAGGAGGTCGATGCGGAGCCGGTTGCAGGTACGAAAACTGAAAATTCATCGCGTAATTAATTTTTAATGCGATTTTTTTTATTTTGTAATTTTGATTTAGTTTGTAACAACGTAATGTGACCAACATTTTTTTTTAATATTCTAATGCTTCGAAAACACTTTTTTACAGTTGTTAATCATTTAATTGAATGTAATTAAATTCTATTATTTTTTTACCAACTTTTTTTGAAGTTTTTTTTATTTCATTTTTAACTTTTGGGATAATTATAGTTATAACAATTTTGATTTGACCAAAATTTTTCGACATTTTCTAATGTTTCGAAAACACTTGTTTATAGTGTTTAATCATTTGATTCAATTGGATTAAATTTTATTCTTGAATTTTCCACTTTATTTTTCAGTTCTTGTTTAATATAGTATTCAACAAAATGTCTGCCTAAATTATAATTTTATTTGTTTTGTTAATTATATTATTTTTAATATTATTATGAAGTATTCTCTGATTTTGCTTAAATATATTATAGTTATTGTATTTTTATATTATCATTAAAAATTCACATGGTTTGCACCAAAGCTGATTGCCGAATTGTGTTTCTCTGTCGTTACCGTTCGTGTTCTTTTGCAGCCAAACCGGTGCCAGTGGCTCGACAACCCCGCACCCCTACTCCACCAGCCCGCACCCCCACCCCACCGGTGGCTCGTGCCACCACCCCACCGGTCCCGCGCGCTGTCACCCCTCTTCCCCCCGCGACAATCCTCGTGCCCCCCACCGCCCAGTGGGACCAGCTCCTTTCCACCCTGCCCCCCCTGGACACCATCGCCAACCCGGAAACCCAGCGTTCCCTGGCGCGGAAACTCAAAAGCGAAGCCGACCAGCTGGACAAGAAGGACGCCATGTCGGGCGGGAAACGCTCCGCCATCTACCTGCAGTCCGTCGTGCACTTTGCCCTGATGGGGCTGTGCAGTGAGAAGAACCCCAAGCAGGCCATGGAGCTGTACCACAGTACGATCAACATGCTGAACCACTGTCGGCTGCCGCACCCGCCCACGGGGGACACGACGCTGTTGTTGCGGGTGACGCGGTACCTTCATTTCCGGGCGTTGGCTATCTTATCGACCAAGATCTACGGGTTTAACGAGGATCGGGCCATGAAGACCGGGCGGAGTGTGGAGCATGCGAAAAAGCATCCGCCCCCTCAGCAGCAGCCCTCGGCCCGCAGCGCCGTCAGCAAATCACCGAGTCCCAGTCCTGGGACCAGTCAGTCGCCGTACAGTGTCGGGTCGACGGGGAGTGGGACGGGGAGCGATAAACCCCCGGTGAATGGGGTGACGAATGGGCCAGCGCCCCCGGGAACGGGGAATGAGATCCCCGGGTTGGGGGAGTTTCATCAGTTGTCGTTTGCGCTGGTTAACGGCTGGTGGTATTGGAATCGGGGGAAGGATATGGCGCGGTTGGCGGGGGAGGCCAGTGCCGAGGCGAAGATGTTTGAAGGGTGGCTGCAGGGGAAGGCGCCGTTGCGGGTGGATGGGGGGATTGAGGAACTGGCGCAGCATTTGTATACCGCGCTGTGGGTGCTGCGAGCCATGCCGGAGGGGAGATAGTGGCGTGGCGAGCCTTGGCCAGCGGGGGTTTATTTGGAATAAATTGTTACGTTGTGAAGCTATTCGCGGAGCGTGGCGAGGGTATTTATCTGGGGAAATCATTGAGTGGCGTCATGTTGCGAGGGTATTATTTGGGGGGAAGCACGGAAACGGTTTGGTCACGTGGCGAAGCTATACGCGGAGCGTGCCGAGGATCTTCTCAGGGGAAAATGTTTGAAAACACGTGGAAATTATGGGAAATTGTGTCCGAAAGTATGGAGCGCATCGAGGGCTTCTTCAGGGGGAATTGTATTTCGTATTATCCAGGGAAGGTATTTTTTCGTATTATTACAAACTACACTCAGGGACAGAATAGTAAATTTGATTAATGCAAAACTCGGTGTTTTTTGAGAGAAATTTCGTGGTGTGTGTTTTTTTTCTAACAGAGTTTTTATTTATTTTGTGTATAACCTTGTTTTTACAACCGGCCTGGTGGAGGGACATGTTGCAGCTGTGCTAATTCGCGGTGTTTTCCATTTATTCTTTCAAAGTTTATTTATTTACGCTGTTCCGTTGGTTTATTTCGTTCTGCGCTGACTGTTATTCGATTTTTAACTGCAATTTAAATTTGACTTTACAAACGTGTCTTCTGATGTTGTGTTGTTTGACTACTGACGAAATGTGTAAAATAAAAACAAAAAACACAAATATGGAGAATTATGACAGATAAATTACGATGTAAAGAAACAGGATTAGAAAACAAATTTGTGAATTACATTAAATGAAACGGAAATAGGAAAAAAACCTGTACGAAAAAATTTCACAAAATTGTTATATATTATATAAATGCTGAATGTTTATTAAATCGATACATGGACACATCTGGGTAATTTGTAACGAATTACTAAAGAAAATAACTAATTTAGAATGCAAAAGCAGCGGCAATTAATTAATACGAAATTATCTGTTGCAAAATATATTCATAAAAAATAATGTAATAAATGAGCGCTTAATGAAACAAATGCATAATGAAATGAAAGATAAGAAATATTTTAATAAAAAATACTAATAAAATAAAAAATAAAAAAAATAATAATAGTAGTAAAACGAAATAAAATAATAGTAATAAAAATACTTTAAAATATGAAGACGGTGCAGTTAAAATAATTTATTAAATACACAAAAATTTAACCAGAAATTAATGAATTTTTGTCAAGAAACGCTGCAAAGTGCACTTTTTTCCAGTGGTAAACTATTGCACATGTATTTCCGGTTCCGAGTATTCGCGAAAGTTTCAACCAAGAGTGGAGACCGATCACCGCCATAGCAACACGATAAGCGAAGCGATAAGCCATATTTGGCAGTTGCAGGCAGTTTTTTTTCATGTCCATTCCGATCGAGATTGCTGCAGTCTGCAACAGTGCATGCACCAGACAAACCACACGCTGAACAACGTAAACAGCTGCAAGACGCACTGGGGCATGCAAACTTCCTTCTTTCTCCAACAACAACCGCCGAGCGAGTCATTTACGCGGTAGTTTATGATTGGAAATGTAGTCACGTACACAATGCAACTGATAAATATCAATTCCCTGTTAAACCTCAAAAATTAACAAAATCCCCTGTAACACGACATATACATACCAAAAAGAACTACAGGGAACCTGCCAAATAAAAAAACGATTTTTCGCGTTTTCGTTAATTACAGCGGAACGGGTAAGATCTCTGCATGGTACATTGGGATAGTGAACTGCCTTACAGGGAAACGGTTTCTGCGGTCAGTTAAAAATGTCCACGTTTTGTGTTTTTTGTTGTCCACCGTTTCGGCACGTGAAAAAAGCACGGTTCTCGAAAGGGAAAAAGCGTTTCGCTGCAGTAAATTCATGGACTTTACGGATGACTGGTCATATCTGAGATAACGGTTGTGCTGTGATTTTGCTTTACACTTTACCGAGTACAACTGGCTGCAAATCAGATTAGACGCTAAACAGGCGCCCCGGCATAATAATCAGCACCAAAATAACACGAGCATTTTTAGCATACCGTGATTATTTTCATGAAGAATCGGTAGACTCGGTTTGGAACTCTTGCCTGCATGTTTGGTTGTTAATTTTGGAGATTTCGGCACATATTTGAACATTCTGATTTCGCTAAATATTTCTGTATTTTTAATTCTCCGGGAAATGATTAATCGATTATTGTTTTATATGGATTATTAATTTCTGGATTTATTCATTTATTAAACGGATTAAATATTTATTCCGGAAATCTGGAATTATGGAAAAAGTTCCAAAGGTCAGTGCCATTTTTGCGAATGTGTATGTAATCGGAATAAAAAAATACAGATCAGTCACAAAATAAACACTGTAATAATAAACAGGAAAACAATACCAAAAAGATAATATAAAATAAAAATGATATGACATTGTTACGAAAGTTTTACTTTTTCTGCTGTATGACATTATATAAAAGTAATAATTAATAGTAAAGTAATGAGAATTAATAATAAAAACAAATAATATCAGGAATAAATGTATAATAATAAAAAAAACAATAAACAGTAAAATAAAAAGCAGAAAACTCAGATAAATCAGCTAAAAATTTAGATTAAAATATAACATCATATAAAATTACAGATAAATCAGTTAAAATGTAGTCCACAAAAATAACACTAAAATTCACGACAAATAATTCACAATAAATCACAAATGACAGTACTAGGTGGAATATCAGGAATGAGTACGTACCGTCACGTACACCGGTGTAATTTAAATTGAAAGTATCGTGTAAATGCGGAGGACGGGGGACGGATATTCGCTTGTACCAGGCACGCGCAGACGGCCGTTTCCGGCCAGCATGAGCATCTTTCCCAACTGGCACCGACACGCTTCACAATCACGGCCATTTGGCACAGAACTGACCACTGTCAAATGGCCGCGTGCAGACCTGGCATCGTCCCTTGTAATTAACATTTCGGCGCCGCCAGCTAGCCAGCTTTCTCTGTCTTCCGATCTTTATTATGTGAAAATCTCTTGATATTATTTCCATCGTCAAATACATTTATTTATTATTTAAATTATTCAATATTAATATATTGTTTGAATATTATCGTTTTCTATATTATGGAATTATTCAAAACTATTCGATATTGTTCCGATAATATTTTTTTTTATTATTCAATATTATTTGAATTATTCAAAATCATTACATTATTACGATTTTTGTTACAATTTAAATTATTCAGAATTATTCGATATTATTTTCAATATTCCTGGTTTATTCAATATTTACTTATATTTACTTATGTTGCTTATCCTTTCTATTTTTCTATCCTTCTCTATCCTTGAATTTACTTATTTATGAGCTACGTAACTGACAATATTTCTTATTTATTACATAGAAGTTTCCGGAAAACAGTATTTTGTTTTACGAAATAATTATTAAAATTCTACCTGTCTGTTACTGCAAAACTTATTAAAATTAGTCCAAAAAATTGCTGTGCCATTAAATCTTCGTTTTAAATTTTCTTCTTCATAAAAATTATGTGAATTATAGTCTTATTAATATTTTGTAATTTAAACATGACATCATTTCAGTGATTTTCATTGGATTTGAATTAGTTGACTTTAGATTTATATTCATAATTCTTCACGCGTACGATTCAAAATTGCGGAAAATAATTCCAAAAAAATCAATAAATAAAAAACCTGGATGGAAAATAATCCGGTTAAGTGAGATTATGAGGGCGGGAGTAATTTGGGCAAGTGGCTCATAATAAAAACCGGTGAACTTTTTCCTCCACCAACCGAGAAATGAGCATTCCCCGATCGCGGGTGCGAATAAATCCCACTTAACCGCACGCTTCCGGTTTGTTTGGTCGCACGGACCCCGACTGCGCCCCGGCATTTCTGTCTAACCTGGGCAAATACAATTAATAGATAAAGAACAAAAAACTCATCCTGTCCGCTGTATAAAAACACGGGAATAATCTCGGGGAAATTGCACATTTACACCGCTTCCGTGCGCAAGAGAATGGGACGGAATTGGGAGCAATTCGATTACAGACGGTGGTTTATCGATTGGTTTTATGCCGGGTGGATAACATATTTTATTGATTATTTCGGCGTTTAACATACATAATCTGTCTATCTGGATTTCGGCAAATATTAATATACTTCTGGAATAAAAAGCAATAATAATTTATTTAACTGTTAAGGCGTTTTTATAAATGTTAATAACTTGAAAACTTTTTCATAGATTAATAGTCTTCAAAAATGCAAATTATAATTCTCAAATAAAGTATAACAATTGGGTGTTAATTACCAAACCGAAACGAAATCGTTTCCAAATTTTATTGATCTGAAATTATTTTTATAGATTAAATGTCTTTAAGAATGCAAATTATACTTTTGGAGTAAAGTAAAATAATTTTGTTATTAATTATTAAACCGATATAAAATATTTCGAAATTCCAGTTAATTCTTTTTCATAGAGTAATAGTTTTCAAGAGTGCAAAATATAATTTTGGAATAAAGTGTAATAATTTGTTATTGAATTACTAAACCGAAATAAACTGTTTTCCAAATTGTCACAATTTGAAAAGTTTTTTATAGATTAATAGTCTGTAAGAATGCAAACTTATAATCTTTAAATAACGCAAGTTAACGAATTGTTCGGCTTTTTCATGTATGGTTTCTTGTATGAAATGTCCGCTTTTTATTGGTTTCTTGCATTCATAATTAATTACCATCCGTTTTTACACGGATTTCTCATTGACTTATTCAAATTCTCATGTTTTTATTATACAATGAAAACTGACGTAAAAAGTCCGTTTCATTGCATTCTGAGACAAAGGAGCTATTTCCCGTGATTTACTGTGGGATGCCCTGCATGCAAAAGGGGGATGAACGTGTAATTACACAGCTGACCAGTGGCGGATAATCGTCCAGTGTCTTGCACCAACTGACCGCGACACCCCGAACAACAATGTGAATATTCATTGCTGGTAATAACACTGTCCAGTCGCGTGGAACATTGCTAGTATTCTGATTGGTGGATAAAGTACAGAGTGCAATGCGAATTCGAAAGTAAAGAATTATGATTGGTCGAAAGGTTGACCATTGGTCAGTGTGTGGTGCCGTAACCTGTGACAAGTTTAAAACCGGTTTGAACAAGAGAGTAGAGAGAAAGCGCCGCAGATCCGGTTACCACAGCGGCACCTGTTGTACGTACGTACAAGTTTGGCGCAAATCGAACCGTGTCACACCTGTTGAATGGGCGCACTCATACACACACCGGTTAAAAATAACCGGCCGTGTTTATAAATATGCACTACACCTTTTTCCGCATAGCCAGCCAATCAGATCGCGGCGATTGTTATACAGCGCCGTCATATTGCAGCGCCCTTTGGCCCGTGTATTGCATTCGGTTGAGATATGGAACTATGGTAATCAGTTACCACATTTGGCAAGGCGCGCGCGCGGCTTTAAACTGCAGTGTTTATGCTTTTTCTCCCATACCCGACTTTTTTCGAGAGTTTTTCGGTTGTGT
>JAQGAU010002524.1:0-15269 GCA_034698045.1 Paramacrobiotus richtersi
ACGCATACTTCGTGCGTATATGATGCTTATGTAGACTTGTTGCTCGCAAGGCTATTGCACGCTTACTCCGTGCAACAGTCTCTTAGCGTTCTGATTTGATAAGAATTAAACCGTAATGCGGGCGCTGTGACATCCATACAACACCATGCGGCCGCATTCTTGTTACCTTTGATTTGGGCAAGAGTAAACAAAAGCAGATAACAGACATTTGGTCGCAGTCAAGCAAGTCGTTCCCCGTGTAGCGTGTCACTTCATCATAAGGCCAGCCCAAACTCACTTCTGTTTTTACGTGGCCATCTTGCCCGTTTCGCAGTCGCAAGATGGAAGCATGTTTCTTGGTGTGGCATAGGACGACCTCGGCAATGAGATCACCCTAGAACCAATTACTAGATTTATACTTCTCTATTTTATACACAACAGGTCTAAACAAAATTGATGCTTTTTGTTTTGCGAATCGTCTTTCACTTTGTATGTTTTGGCATTTGTGCAAGCTCCGTGGATCTGTTTCACATACGATTCAAAGTTTCCGAGCTATGTAAATGTGCACGGACGCAAAAGTGTACGCTACAACACCATAATCCACAAAGTTTGTAACTTGTGCGAACGAATTATGAGACATTTTATTTCGAAAGAGCATGTCTCTGCGCTTCATTCGAGCATCTTTTTAGGAAAAATGGTGCATTTCAGCTTTTTTTGAGACTCTTACCTTCTGCATCGCAAAGCGTCTCACTCGATCTGGTACACCGTTTGAAGCATGGTGGACCGGCAGATGCGGTAGCTCCATGTCTTGCTTGCGTTTCACAAGTCCTGTCGATGCAGAAGCGTCGCAAACGTAGCAATCCCCATTGATGTCGTACATATTCAATGTGTATTCATCGACGAAAAGCCACTGCGCTCCTGGGAAAGGCGTAGCGCTTGTAAATTGACCGAATCTCATGCTCGTTATAGTCCAAACGTAAAAGCAAGCCAACCCTTCTTCCGAGCGAAAGGTGCCCGAGACAGAGCATGTTCCCGCTGCATTCCATTTTGAGGAAGACCAGTCGCTCTTCAATTGTTTCGTATTGATTGCGTCGATCGCCACAAATTCAACACTGTTGTGCTTCCACATCTCCAGAACGGGTGTATGCGACCTTGCGAGTCTCTCAAAGTCATTTTAAAATCCTACCGAATAATTTGCAAGTACAGTACTACAACGCATTGGTTTAGATGCTTTTACGATCTATTCTATTTCAGTTGCGATTACCAACCTGGAAAACCGACTTGAGTTTTTTTCGAAGAATTTAAACGCTTCCTTATTCTTACCTACGCATACGAAGTTGCCGGTTTGGCTAAAAGAGAGCAAAAAACATGTTTTCTCCGTAATCCTTTCCACCGAACTTAAACTGGATCGGAGAAACGACGGGACAGGCTTTACCGTTTCCGCAATCCAGGAACACTTGGGAAATCAATCCGTTTCCCAGCCAGCATCTCCAAATTCTGCTTAAATACGTGGTCGCTTTCCACAACAGCTATGGAGTCACTACTTGGTCCCCAGGTCCAGACAATCGGAAAGCCATCTCTCGCAGTATATGCTTCGATGAAGATATCTGAGTTTCTGATGTCCATTACTTCGTAAAGAAGAGACCGCACTTTCAGCAGCAGTGCATCGGCAGATGTTCTTTCTGCCGCATCCGCAATGAGGCAACGCTTGATGATATCTGCCAGATTATCAGGTATCTCCGAAGAAATAACCGGAAGGTAACCGTTTGCGATCCTGAGGATAATCTGCTCACGCGTGGTGTCAGTCGAAATGGTAAACGAATCATTAGAAAAGAATCGTTTTTTCCAACATGACCGCTGTTGATTTCCAAATAAGCAATCCGCCAGGTCGAGAACGATGCAGCCGAGACTCCATACATCTGTCTTCCTTCCCAGTTTTTCAACATCATGTCTTACAAACCGAGCAACCATTTCTGGTGACATGTAGCTGGCTGTGCCTCGAGGATGGGTGATGTCCAATGACTGTGTGAACTTCTGTTCCATCTGAATACTATCATCCAGGTCAGCGATAATTAACGCCCACTGCCTTCTTGGGCAGGGCTTCACTAAAACATTTGCCGGTTTTAAGTCTCCGTGGATTATGCTGCATTGGTGCAAGTAGTCCAGACCAAACGTCAACTGCTCGATCATGTGTAGTAAGATATTTGGTGTTAATGTTATCGCGATTTTCCACACCTGTGAAATCAAGCGGTCCAAATCGCCGCCTGCAAATACAAATAACAACACATATATATTTATAACAAAATAATGAACTTACAGTACAATCATCCTGTTCGACTAACCGGCCACAAATTCCATCGCCAAATTCACGGCACCCCCAAAGGGCGAGTTTTCGATTTTGATCTGATATTAACGAAGGATGTTCGGGTGTTTTAGATCAAGGATGGACTTCCATCGCCGAAGGACTGATTTTCCGTCCAAACCGCCCTGAAGTCTTTCCATCTCAGGATTATTCAAATCAATCTCCTTAACGGCAAAATACAGGTCTGTTGGGGTGTCTTCACCACTGCTGTTCCGCGGCGCTTTGTACACAGAGCCAAAACCTCCTCGTCCTATGGGTTCTAATTTCGTTTATGTAAGGGAGCTGTCGCCCAAGCATATGGTACCGCTCTCGCTCATGTTAAAAGCCGTGTCACAGCATAGAAGAATATTGGCAGGATGCAGTATCCAGTATTAGCCGATACTGAAAGTACTGGCTCAAATGAGCTACGGCCATTTCAGGTTCTCAACCTAATGCATGCCGCAGGCACTGACAAGACGAGTTTTTTGTTTGTTCGTGGTGGAGCCTGCGGTCATATTTCTAGCGAGAGAGTAACTACGATAATGCCTACCATGGTTCACTTGTTGTACATAAACATTGTTGCAGATTGTCAGCCATGTACGATGGACTAGTCTGAATACTGTTGGAACCGGTAGATGTCCGTCGATAATGAGCTGAACAAATTTCTGGTCGTTGACTTTGTTACCGACTTCGACTTTTTCCTGTTCGTTTCGAAGCCATTTCTGATCATTACCTACGAAAACACAGTCAGCCAATTCAAGCATAATGCATTCCAAACTCCAGATGTCGGTTTTTTGCCCGGGACTTTCGGATCCCTCAGTGGTAAATTTTTTCAACATCTCCGGCGATATGTAGCGCTTCGTGTCACGGAGATGTGCAATGTCTGTTGAAAAGGTGACGTCCCGCTCCATCGGGACTATATCGTCCAAGTCACAGATGGTTTCAGATCTCCGTGTATAATAGGTTTATCGTGCAAAAACTGGAGCCCTTCAGCAATTTGTATGGTAAACCACACAGCGACACTTTCATTCATCAAAGCTCTTTGTCGCAGTGCATTTCGTATCAGTTTTCTTAAATCACCTCCAGCACGAAATTTGTGTAAATCACATAAGGTACTGTACATGTATTCGAAACGGCGCTTTACACCCTACCAGATTGATAGTCCATCATCAGCTCAATGGATATACAGTCTAACTTGTCCGAGTAATCACGGCAAAAAGCTTCCGTATGAACGATATGATAGCGTAGTTTTTTTACTGCAATTAGAGTTGTGTATGGCACCCGGTGCGCTTTCCGGTGGTGTACTCCTGTTAAACCCTTTCTGGCTACATAACGCCTCGTGGAATGAGTTTGGTTTAAAATTGTCTTAATGGACACTCCACTAACGTTAGTGGGCGCCTAGTGGACTGATATCAGGCAACAAGAAAGCCTTCCTGGCTCGTAGCTTCCCAGGTTTGCTGTTCAACGTTCATTACAATTAGCGGAAGTCACTGCCGATCAAAAAGGCGAGACGGTCCTAAACCTGGTTGTGAAAACCGGGGAATTCACCTTAATTCCATTAAAGCGTGACAAAGCTAGATACCGGCACACCTTTTTTTGGCAACACCATAATATTATTATAGAGTTAGGCTGGTAATGACTTATATCTAAGTCAAAAGAAACCTTAAGGGCGCAGCTGTAGATACTGAACACCATCGCGATATCCAAAAAAGGAATCAAGGTCCAGTCAATTTCGTCAAACAAAAAACATAGCATTGCACTGCTTTTCCGAGCGATGAGAAGGAAACCAAAATGAACGTATTACATAGAAATGAAGTCTACACAACGAGCTATCGTATCATTCAATCCGCTTCTCACTGCAGCACTGATTCGTCACTCAATCACTGAAAAATCAATTAGTCCATCAACGATAAAGCGATACACCGCACGTGCCAGAACTGCCAACGTAGTCTTCCGCAGTGTCCGCAGATTGTCCTCTTCGTGCAGCTGAGCCGCTTCGACCTGCATCCACGAGCAATCAGGACCGAAACGAGGGTCATCGCGCTGCCACTTCTTAATCACCTAAACGGCAATTCACGTATTATTGCCACAACAGCAAACTTTTTTACACAATAGCACAATTACTGCTAGATACATGGTTATGCCACACATGTATTAACAGGAACGACAGCCCTGAAAGAGTCTCACGGTTAACTGTCAAGCTCTAGTGCCGAGTTGTCCCCGAATACAGCAATACCGAAAGCACGGTCGAAATTATTTCTTTACGGTCCGGCAAAACAAAATTTAGTACCATTTAGCGGAATAAAAGAAAGCTTATTCCTTCGAAATCAAAACGAACATGCTGTTAATTCTCTGCAATCACCCCGAAAAGAGTTCTTCAAGTTCGAAGCAAACTGACAACTACGAGAACGTCTATAAGAGCAGATATAGAACTTCTATAACAGAAGGGCATTTAAAAAGAACTGGAATCTAGAATTTTGTTGCATAAACTGCTTTCGCGATTCTGGCAGCGTTTTTGTGTTAGCAAGAACATGGACATCTTGAACGTAGCATGATATGGCAGTAGCGCTAGTGAACTACGGTCCACAATAAGGTTTTCAAACTTTACTGAAGAGTGGAGACTCATACTTTGGCTGACACTCTTATAGAAATCAGTAAATTGTTGTTGTTTAACACACCGAGCTATTGCAGAATAAATGTCAGCGTACCTCAAGGAGTGCCTGCTGAAGCCAAAAGTGCGGCTCCTCATCCTGAACAAACTCGTCGGAGAGCGCGATGAAATACGCCACATCACCCAGCTGCATGTCCGATAACTCGGGGCAGTTTTCCTCGTAAGCTTCCAACAAAGCGGTCTTGTCGCTGGTGGCGTATTTACAGTACGAAATGTGGATAACCGGTCCACGTACTTGGCTACTGGCACCCGGCATCCAGTCGAAACGATGATTCAGCGGACTACACTGCGCCGGACTAGTCACGTCGCGTAAAATGACACACCCGCAGATCGTCTGGAACTCTTGTGAGAAAATTGCATCTCCGTCCCGATGCACAAAATCCACCGAGATGGGCAGTTTGGTCAACACGATGGCGCACAGTTTGGCAGCGGCAAGACTGGCCAGCTGGACCAGCGTTCCGGCATGAGCACGTCCAACTATACAGGATGAATGCTGAGGGCTGTTGGCGTCACCCACAAACAAGACGTACTTGGTGAAACTGGTCAGGCATTTGTGCAAAGCGAGAGCCATTCGCCAGTGGTCGGCATTGCTGAGATCCAAGTGGACAATCTCGCTGGAGAAGGATTCAATCATGTCGCTCCAGTCGGCGGAAATACGACGGAGCCGGGTGCGTTCTGTGCAGTCCAGGAAAGATAACACGTCGGTCATGATATCCAGTGGAAGATTAGTGATGGACATTTCTTCCGGGACAGTAGTCAGTTGGGTCTTGCACGTACAGCAAAGTCCATGTTGCCCGATGGTGGTTAGCTCCATCCCTTGCGCCACGTTGACGAACGGCACCTGAAAACATCATGAAATTTCTCTATCAATAAAATCGATGTTCATTTATTCAATCAACAGCCGGCCAGTACAAATCGCAAGAAACTACGCAAATGACACATGGTGCAATCATGCAAATAATTGCTGACCAGATTGCCACTAACTATTAACCAGAAGCAGTAATAATCAAATAAATGATTACAGTTATAGGAATATTTAATGAAAATAATTAATCAACAAGTTTCGATGCACTCAAGCATATGCATGCCGCTTACGCAGAGGTAGGAACCCTTCATTTTGTAGTGGTGCTGTGCGTCATAGATGTAGGAAAAGCGGTTTCCTTCTATCCCGACCGGGTAAACATGCGGAACCTTCTTCCACATTTCGAGGAAGCGCTCCTTTTCGGTAAATCCATCGGGAAGTACAATGTCGGTTTTCTCAAACCGCGGGGTTTCCCCTTCAAATTGTATGGGGTACGGCCCAGAATACGGATACGGAAAAAACGTCTGGAAGCGTCGCCAGTGAAACATGTCACGAACACGGACGTTCTCCCAGGTGAACTCCGCAAGTACGAACATAGTATCGTAGACAGCCAGTACTTTGGCTGGGTACCAAGTCCACGCATGCTGGGGAGACAACTGGTACAGAAAGAAGATGTCACCATCACGAACCACATTGGCAAGCGTCGCTGAGTGCGAGAACACGCTGCCGAATGGAAACAGCTCAGGCTGCTGGCCAGGAATCCCGAAATCAATCAGGAACCCACTGTCAGTTTTATCCACAACCAGACCACGCTGCAGCACTCCGCCGCTGCCACAGACATTAACAGCGTTCCAGGCATGCAGAATCTGTTTTTCCAGCATGCTGAAGTTTACTGCATCTGCTGCGAAAGTTATGATGTGATGAATCCAGCTAATCGCGAAAGAACTCACTTTTGCCAGGAAATCTGATGAATGAAAAACTTATGTAAAACTGCAGTTTCCAGCATCACTGCAATGCGAAAATTATTATGGCCGCGTGCTATGGCAGCGTTCGCATGGCGATCGCCGATCGGGCGGTCCGGTCCACGCTTTTTACCAGCCGTACCGCAGCCAGCAAGCCTGACGGGCCATTATTCATTAGAACTGGCGGAACTAGAGATTTCTCTGTCGTTTGTACCGGGCGCGTTACTAGCGGTACAGGAATGCACTTTTCCGATCCGTAATTTTCGTTGTCGTGCTTTTTCATTTCCGCATTGGTGATTACTGTGAAATTTGTGGCTTGTTGTTTTTTCTGATCTGCTGCTTCATTTTTCCAAATGTTCAGATTTCTTTTGGGCAGTTAAATTTCTGCTTGAGTGATAAATAAGTTTTCCTCCTAAATTTAATCAGGGCAGATTTGCTTTCTTTCTCTGGCTGCTGCAGTTATCATTGCTCGTCCCTGTCCTGGCCGTATTTTCACAGTGGTTGCAGTAAACTTGATTTCACCATGCTAGAAAAAGAGATTCTCGACGCCTGGAACGCCGTCAACGTTCTTGACAGCAACGGAGTGCTGCATCGTGGCCTGGTTGTGGACACATGTCAAACTGGGCTCTTCATTGATTTCGGGATTACTGGCCGAGCACCCGAGCTCTTCCCGCTCGAGAAAGTGTCCACGCATTCAGCGACGATTGCCAATCTGGCACCTGGTGGTGATATTTTATTTCTGTATCAGCTGTCTCCCCAGCATCCCTGGACTTGGTACCCGGCCAAAGTGGTGGCTGCGTGTGAGGATGTGCTTTTAGTTGTGGATTTTACCTGGGAGAATGTGCGTTTTCGCGATATGTTTGAATGGCGGCGCTTCCAGACGTTTGGCTATATATGTACCTCATAACTCATAATTGCTGGTCATAACTCATAACTCATAAGTCATAACTCATAATTCGCACTCATAACTCATAAACAATGGTTATCATTCCCCAGCGGTCAGTTGCGGTCACTTTTCGATGGTTTTCGTGACAACTACTCTGCCAGTAACCACCGGCCATAATTATTGACCAATGCAGCGGTATTTTTTGAGACTTACTCGTCGCATCCTGGTGCCCCTCACTGCTTTCTACCCGTAGTCACCTTAAGGCAAGTGACCTGTAGTTTCGGTATGTTTCACTGCGGATTTTTTGTGCGCGCAGCCAGGATCGATAAAAGAGGATGCGGCGTTGCACTCAGTACTAAAAGGCCCAACATACACCAACGCAAAAACGAAAATTGCGCGCAGTATCCGTCTGTTAGCAACGCCTGGCTGTACTGAAAAAACGAAGATATACATGAGAAACGATTGTGAACCAAAGTCCAAAACCAGCCTACCAACACCATTGTGAAATTTTGAAACAAATTTCAAACATTTTAGAATTCATTTTAAAATTTCGGAAAAACGCCGGAAGGCTAGTTTTGGTTCACAATAGGTCTTATTTCTCATGTAAGTTTGAAAAGAATCGATTCAAAACCAGATTTGTGGTACACCGGTTTGTGCTTAAACGTTATCCAGGTATTGCTCAACAGCGGGATACAGCGCTGCCTTTTCGTTTTTGCATTGGTGCATGTTGGGCCTTTTAGCACTGAGTGTAACGCCGCATCCCCTTTTATCGATCCTGGCTGCGCGCACAATAATCCGCAGTGAAGCATACTGAAACTACAGGTCACTTGCCTTAAGGTGACTACGGGTAGAAAGCAGTGAGGGGCACCAGGAAGCGACGAGTAAGTCTCAAAAAACACCGCTGCATTGGTCAATAATTCTGGCCAGTGGTGACTGGCAGAGTAGTTGTCACGGAAATCATCGAACTGTGACCGCAACTGACCGCTGGTGACTGATGACCATTGTTTATGAGTTATGAGCGCGAGTTATGAGTTATGAGTGCGAATTATGAGTTATGACTTATGAGTTATGAGTTATGACCAGCAATTATGAGTTATGAGGTACATATATAGCCCAGACGACGTTTCATGCTGAGCTGCATCTGGCACAGCTGCAGGATCCGGAGCAATCAGATCGTATATTTTCAAAAACTAGCATTCGCCTTCCTGATGGATTCGTTGAAAATGAGCGATTTTTCCAACTGTGGAAGCATGTCCCGAATACTTATCCAGTGAAAATTGAAGACAACCGATTAGTCTGTATCTACCACCGCATCCATAACTCGGAAAAAATGATGGAAATCTGTGTAAGTGGGCTCCTGTACTTGTAGTACTTCTAATTCCTTTTAAAACAGTTTTATATTAATTATTCAAATACACGCGACAGGCCATTGATGGCTAATTATTACTGGTCATTTGGTAACGAAAAATTAACTTTGTTTTCTATAATACTAAATACGGTGTGCTACTTGCGTTTGTTTTCTCACTTTTCTGTGTAGGATATTTTTATAACTTTTAGGTTGTATTGTTTTGACCGCTGGTAATTTCATAAACATTTTTCAATAATTTTGTGGTTGATGACATTTCGGTCATAGCCGATTGTGGTCGTATAGCATTATATCTTTTTATTCAAATTTATTGGAAATGCGGAACGAAAGTGGCGCTAAAATAACAACTGCAGTTATGTTAGTACTAAAAACTGAAACAACCAGCACCAGTCTTATCATTCAAAACCGTCGTATTACGTGGCAATGTACGGTATTATGTACCCAACACTATATTTGTAGCATTATTTGATGCAGACTGCAGTTACAGCTTTTTGAATGTGTTGACGGTTTAATCAGGTGTCAATGGTCGTCGACCATATCGCGAAGGAGATGGAGTTGGCTGGGCGTTCCTGCACCGGCACGGCCCAGCTGGCGACTGTCGCCGAAGATCTGTCCATCACGGATCTCCCCTTGGATATCATGGCCGAGGTGTTCTCCTGCATGCACTGCACTAAACGCACCCTGCTGCGTCGCGTTTGTGCGGGCTGGAACGATATGATCGAATCCTTCTCCAGTGAGATTGTCCATGTGGATGTCAGACGTCCCGTCCAATGGCGTGCCGTCCAATGGCGAATGGCTATCACTCTGTACAAACGTCTGACCAGTTTCACCAAGTACGTGTTGTTTGTGGGCGTCAACCGGCCAGGCTATGAAAAGTTGAACATTGGTGGATCGCATACCGGAACGCTGGGACAACTGGCTCGTCTTGTCGATGCTAAGCTGTGCGCTGTCGTGGTGAGCAAAGTCGGGGTCTGCGAGGATTTTGCTCCAGCTTTCCCGGCCGAGTTGCAGGGCATCTGCGAGTGGGTGATTCTACGGGACGTCACCACTCCAGTCCAGCATTATTTCCAGTGGATGCTTTCTGGCCGTGTGCTCCCTTACGCATCGGGACCGGATATTTGCATTTTTTACTGCAAATTTGCCACCAGCAGCAAGAGCGCTTTGTGTGATGCTTGTGAGGAAATCTGTCGTGCGATCTCGGACACTCGTTTGAGTGATGTGCCTCATTTCTTCGAGACCTCCGGGAGTTTTGTTCAGAATGACGAGCCACACCTTTGGCTGCAGGCCGCGTTCCTCGAGGTACGCTGACACTTAAAATTACGAATGCGATGATAAGTTCGAAAATTTGTCATGCTTTACTGGTACTTTGTAGACAAAACATAGTGGGCGTATTTTTTTTGGGAGACTTTCCAGAATATTAAATTACTGGTTGTTGCTTTATCTTGTCTGGTTTTTCGCTAATCAGCTTGTTGCTTTCTCCATTCTGCACTACTGTAAATGCCTCTGCGTCCAAAATATGGCATTTTTGTTATTCCGTAACAGTGTAACTTGCCGTTAGGTCATCAAGAAGTGGCAGATCGATGACCCGCGTTTCGATCCTGATTGCTCGTGGATGCATGTGGAAGCGGCCCAGTTGCACAAGGTGGACAGTCTGCGGACGTTACGAAACACTACTTTGACAGTTCTAGCAAATATGGTACGTTGCTTCTTTCGTTTTGGATTAATTGATTTTCAGTGACGAGTAGGGAGAGCTGTGCCTGTGACGCTGTCTTTTACTGTTGCTACTTGCACGCACTATTAGCCATATATTATTGTCCGGGTTGTAGTCGAGTGTTTGATTCTGTTTTAGTTTGTACCGCTTCCTTGTCTTTGTGGCGCTTGATAACTCAGTTTATCTAACAGTCTATTTGCATTAATATTGTGCAATACGAAACAG
Source organism: Paramacrobiotus richtersi (assembly GCA_034698045.1). Classification (NCBI taxonomy): domain Eukaryota; kingdom Metazoa; phylum Tardigrada; class Eutardigrada; order Parachela; family Macrobiotidae; genus Paramacrobiotus; species Paramacrobiotus richtersi. The sequence continues at coordinate 10,944 of JAQGAU010002524.1, forward strand.
CGCCTGTTTTGTAAAGCTGTGATCGAAATTAAAGTTAATTAATTTTGCTGGTTTATCGCAGCCGTCTAGTGGCTATGTATGATCGACCTTGCGAGCCGTAGTGCAGTTCATTAACTACAGTGTGACTAATTGTAAGTGCCGTACAGTAGTACTGCCACATGATGGAGGTTACTTTTATTCACACAAAATAATAGAACGGACGCTGACACCGCGGCACACGTGAAAAATTCCATCAAACATACAAAGGCAAACAGAAAGGTACCGGCGCGTCAAATCTCGAAGGCAGGTAATCAACCCTTAACGAAAATTCGAAACGGACAGAAGAAGCTTTGATCATGCGACTGATAGATAAGGTGAAACGCAACCATCCTTATACCAGAATTCTCACAGGCGAAATGAGTGCAGAATAATCTCTGTTTCCTTTCCATCAGACGGCGCGTTAGTAGCGGCGTTACCCAGGTGACTGGAAATAACAGTAGAAACTCGGGCGTCTTGATCAATGTTGAACCACATTTTGAAACCGTCGTCAGTTTTGTATTTAGAAAATGCTGTGTATGCCTCCGTTTCATTGCTGCTGGTAGGATCGGTCGGAGCGATGACCTGCAAATGCAGATAGACGTCAGCAATATTCAAACTTACTGATAAAAAAATACTACAAACCATGATAAACAAATAAACCATTAACTAATATATAATTAAATATATATATAATTAAATATATAATTAAAAAAATTATTCCTGAACTGTTACATAATATAAAGTAATAAAAAATATTGAGAAAATATTGAGGTAAAACATGAACAAATAAATTAAAATTAGAGAGAAAAGTTACGAAATTCCAAATACTGAAGGAAAATTATTCAGAAATATAATATGATCATAAAATATTAATAAATATTAACACATTTTTATAATGATCTTTCAGAACACAAATATGTAAACAGATATCAAAAAAATAAATTAGAAAAATTATAAAAAAAGATCATCACGATGTCAAACCGTATGCAACAAATAACAAGAACCGGTGAGGACCGGAAAACGGCGTCTTACTGAGAATGGACTGGCAGTCGAAGGTGTCGTCGTCCTCCTCCATCATCACTGGGACCAGCTCCTCGCGCCCGCCGTCCTCGTAGCGGAACTTGAGCGCCACCTCGTCTACGCCCGACTCACTGCTGCCGTCCGAATCATCCGCCTCGTCTTCCTCCATTCTGTAATAAGAAGTACAATTTTCTCACATTTTTATTCCGCAGTCAAGTTCATTGGTCCTGTAATCATAATAATTATTTATGATCTGTTTTTCCAATCCAGATATCTGTATTATTACATTTTATTTATTCTATAATTATTCTTATATTCATTTCTGCGTATATTTTCCTCTCTCTTTCACACATATTTCTTCAAAATTTTACCATATTTCTTTCATATTTTGATTGTTATCACTCCTCCATTTCTGTGATACAGAAACTTTTTTACGGTTTAAGTTATGTGATTTACTTCGAGAAACTATCCAGCCTTTCTGGAAATAACATACGTACTCTAAATTTTAATTTAAATAATTTCACTTTATCCTGGTCACTTTTCATTAAAGCGCATTTATTTTTTCGAATAAAGTTGCAAATATTTTGAATAAACCTTTTTTCCTAAAATCCGTGAGCTGATTAAGAATTATAAATATTAGAATAAATAATATAAAATATCAATAAACATTACTGAAAAATATTGTAAATATTACGAAAAAATAGTACAAACACATCCAATCTGCGTGCGTCACGTACGAATCTGCAGGAGCATTTTTCTTGGCCTGCTCAGCCAAGATGGTGCGCAGCACCAGGTTTTCACTGCGCCCTTCATGGTCGTCCAAGTCCAGCCCCCCAATCTCCTCCTCATCATACTGCCCAAACATCTGCAACGAATCAATGCGTCAATTACGACTGCTTACGCTGACGAAAGAAGAAAATTACGAAACAAATCAATACTTCGACAACACTGAATTCAAAATGATACTAAAATTTTAAATTAAAAGCCAATTTAAACTGGTTTCTAATTAAAATTTTTGTAGTATCATTTAAATTTTAAATTGGTTTTTAATTTAATTTTTTTAGTATCAATTAAATTAAGGAATGAATAGCTCGACAACATTCAGTTAAAAAACTATATTAAAAAATTGATTTTGAAAAAATTTAATTCAGTTAATGAATGAATAGTTCGACAACGCTCAATTATAAGAAAATGATTTAAAAATAACTGAATTAAATTAATCAAATTTAAAAAAAATTAAAAGTAGATGCAAAAATTACCGTGTGATTTAAGAAGCACAAATGGACGTCAAAAGACGGGAAAAACATCTCACAGTCTCCTACCTGTTCAAAATGCTGATCCAGGGTCTTCAATCCCTCCGACCGCCGTATCACCGAACTGCTCATTGAGTACTTGGACACCCTGGACCCCTTCTCCTCCGTCACCCCCTCGTCCTCCTCCAACGGCTCCCCACGCAACCTCACCCATTCCCGCACCAACTCCGCAGTCTCCTTCCCGTCCACCTCCTCCCCGGGCTCCTGGTGGTCGATCCACGCCCCCACCAACCCATTCTTATGGATCATCGCCGTGGGGTCCACGTCGTCTTCAACTCCCGGGTACTCATCCGAGTCGGAGTCGTAGAACCGGGCCGGGAGGTGGTGCGGGGCGCCGCCGGCTTGGCTGATGAAATCGTCGTCCAGGAGGTTGTCGGGGTTGCTGGCGTCGAAGGTGTCGGTCATGGTGGCAAGGAGTTCGGGGTCCGGTGGTGGGGAGACGGTGGATCGGGGCGGGTAGGTGGTTGTGGGGTCCCGGGCGGGGTGGAGGGGTTGCAGGGGGTGGAGACGGTTGGAACGCCCGCTCTGTAAGAAACGCTCATGTTAGACAAACTTTTACAACGTAAATATAAGTAAAATGTAGCCAAAATAATTCGTAAATTAAATGAATTTATTATCTGAATTTTTCAGTTCAACTGCATTTTTTAGCTGAATTTATCATATGAATTGTTAATTTAAATGCATTCTAATCATCTATGATTTATTGGGAAATAAATTATAGATGAGAACATTTATGGAAAATAAATGCTCACAATGAATTGCAGCAAATAAACACATCGAATTTATGACGAATTTTGATATAATTTTTACAGAAATACGGTCAGTTTGTTAATTCATAATTCGAAAATAATTAATTTTCCTTTCATTTTTTACGCCATCAGACAGACAGATCACACAACATTTTGAAACGCGCAATTTCAAAATTCAAGCGCTATCCGGAATAAATTTACCCGGTGAAGATCCTAATTTGATGTAATAAGTACCGTAATCGATTTTGCACCAAAACCATCTAAAAATAACTTACCACAACGGAGACAGCATCGAATAAGACATCAGACGCCGAGGAACCCATCCGAAACTTCTCCACCGGTTCCAAGTTGCCCTGATAAGTGGAGACATCCCGCAGATGTCGCATATAGTCGTAATTATCGTTGTAATAAATTCCAAATTTGTGCTCTTCCTCTTTGCGGGCCAATAGCTCCTACAAGTCAATCCAACAGATGATACAGATCGCAGTTCAACAGCGGAAAGAAGTACAGAATCATGCAAAATTAAACCATGCACTTGGCAACTTGCTCACAAATTCCGGTACACCGCTAGGTTCATGGGACTGAATACCGGGAATTACAGCTGATCGCTGGCTTTATAATCCGGCTCTTACCTCTTCAGTCGCCACTTTGAGATTTCCCTGATCATCCTGATCGTCCCCGTCTTCACCGATCGAATGCAGAGGGCGATTAATCAAGGCAAAGGTGGTGGCATTCTTTTTGTTGAATTTTCGCTTGTTTTCTGGCTACACGGAAAGTAATTCTTATGCGTCATATCAACATGAAACACAGCTGCATGCAGCCAGCATTCGTGCAGAGAACTTACCATGATGATCACAATTCATCAATCAAATCAAAATACACAAAATCAGTGATGTTTGAGAACGAAATCCAGAACGAAGAAAGTGGCACTTGGCAAATGCAAAGCTGCGAGCTAAAAATCCAACTGCAAGAATCCAGGATTTGACAAAATTTAATTAGCACTCGCTTGGAATTTCGCAAGACTAGCGATCAGCGAGCCGAAGCTAAACACGTGGCAAAAATGGTACGGCGGGTTGCTCTATCGCAGCAGGCAACCGCCCTTGGTCGGTGTTTCGTGACAGGCTGATAGCTGACAGCATCAGCTGGGACTTGATGATGATGATTTAATGTCCAATTGCAACGGAGCACGCGCTCCCTGACGCAGCAGACAGATAGAGTAAACCAAA
>JAQGAU010002525.1:0-15268 GCA_034698045.1 Paramacrobiotus richtersi
CTTTTATCGATCCTGGATGCGCGCACAAAAAAATCGCAGTGAAACATACTGAAACTACAGGTCACTCGCCTTAAGGTGACCACGGGTAGAGAGCAGTGAGAGGCACCAGGATGCAACGAGTAAGCACCAAAACTACCCTACATCGGTCAATAATTATGGCGAGTGGTGACTGGCAGAGTATTTGTCACTGAAACCATTGAGCAGTTGCAGCAACTGACCGCTGGTGAGTGATGACCACTGTTTAGGGGTTATAAGCCCGAATTATGAGTTATGATTGTTCGAATTATGAGTTATGAGTTATGACCAGCAATCATGAGTTATGAGGTACATATATACTGTGTTTTGCGTACCAACTGCTGTCACTGAAACATGCGAATGATATCAAAGTGGTTCCTTAGAATATATCAACTAAAGACTTTACATAAGTATTACTTATTAAGATAATTCCAACCCTTGTGCCGCGCACAGATTTAGACTCATCGATTCAGACACCGGAACAGTTGTATGCTTTTTTTTCAGGATAGTCAAGCAGATATGCACGAAAACGAACCAGAGATACAATACGGCACAGTGAAAACACAAATACAAAACCCCACCATACAGACTGTGTACAAGCACTTTCGCCCAAATTCCATTAAAAACAAACATTTTTCGAGCCATCGTTTGCCACTGTTCTCGTTACCCCGAAGGCCAGTTCAATACAGTTCGCGAAGCCACATTATGAGAAGAAAAATTATGAACCACAAATTATGAAAAGTCCTGTTCCGGTCCTTCGCATCCGCAACAAGCAGAACCTAACCGTTTTTTACTTCTCTTCAGTTTACTGCAAGGAAACTGCAATACTGACGCATTCCACATTGTTCCTGTATTGTCTCAGAAACGTGTGCAAAGTCAGTTTTGTTAGGTTTTTCAAGTCCATTTCCGCAAGATTACCGACCGTCCATTGCCAATTGCGGTAATGTAGTTTGTCTCGCGGGTCAGGGGATTGTTTCTCGTTTAGCGCCTACAAATCGTAATAATTTAAGGTATTCGTTTTCGTGATGCACCATTATGCAACCGGTACCGGAAACCAGTATCCGGCTATTATTTCACTAAGATCATTAATTACTGCTATAGTTCCGGCATCTGCCGCGGTTGATGGGTTAGCATAGTAAAAAAGAATGTATTAACAACTATGCAGCCTCAGTTCTCTTTGAAGGTTTACCGCTAATACTTACACCCATTATGCATAACTTGCCGAACGGATCGAGCCCACTGATCCACGCTGACAACTGCTGGAACTCAGCATCTTCCAAAGCAGACAAGCTGTCGTCCATCAGGGCCCACAAATCCTGAACCGTAATCCGCTGGTTCCCAGTAATTCGTCCTCTGACAATATGAAGCACCAGACCATGAAAATATATCTTGACGTTGCGCAGTAATAAACTGTTGCACACACTAGCCATCCAATCTAGTTCTTCGAGTATACGCTGGAGTGACAAGGTCAAGATGCGTTCTTCGTGCTCATACTTGTTGAGAAACCACTCGGCATTGGCAAACACTACTGTTTCCACTGCGCCATGAAGACCTTTCTCCACAAATGTGCGCAACAACCGACCTCCACACTGCAGTCCATCGGGCTTAATAACGAAACCGGCGTTGATGATCATCCGCGTCTGGGGTGTCCAGCAATGATGCAGACTGGCCACAGACTCCCAGTCCTCGCTTCTGCCTCTGTGGTATATTTGCAACACCTGCGTGACAGCGGGCAAGGTGAGAATGGAATTCCAGTAAGGACACACTCGACGAAGCCTGGTCTGCTGCAGACTGTCGAGATGCTCAAGGATGCTGGCCTGGATATATTTTGGAAGTTGCTGGATACTGCGAACGGCGCTGGACGGCGTTTCCGGTTCGTCCACTCCTATGACCGTTGGGTCCAGTTCGCCCTCTGGTCGATTCCGCTTGCGCTCTGCTGTAGTAATGCACTCGGCCGTCACCTTTTCCATTAATTCGAGCAGTCTGCCTCTCTAAGGGACAAATGCAGTGGTAGTTAGTACTAGTGGCGTGATTGCGTCCTGAATTTGCATGTTTTTCTAGTAAAATATACTTTAAACCATAGACTTGCACCATAGACTAGTAAAGATCGCTCTTCGTTCGCTCTCATTCAAACGAGTGACCTTAGAGTGCTGATGAATCTAAGGACTGGCTTCTGTCGTGATGTAACTTTGTAACCCTCCTTAGTTCTGGCTGTTACGGAAATCTTGCATCGAAAAGTAAAAACACGCGCTTCGCTCGTTTCATAGCCTAATCTGGATACAATTACGGAACAAGATCGTCTGCTTCAGCGGTAAACAGATTAATACAGAAAAACAAAGTAGAGATTGACAAAATGAAATATATAAAATCATAATAAATAAAAACAATATACTCATGAAATAAATACAATATAGCAGTCTAATATAGAATGACAATGGGAAATAACTTACAGCAACAGTTTCGCCACGATCTTTTCGGGACTTTGGAAGGAATTCGTTGCCGATTTTGATATATTCCAGTGATTCATTGTCCATGCGGATCGCCCAGGCGATAGTTCTCACATGATAACTAAACTTCCTGATTTCCCTGTTCAGGGCATCCACGATCTCTTGGCAGGATGCATTACCACGGCCGTAACTTTTAGGCAGGCCAACTTTCTTCGTGAGAAACTGTGCATTTTGCACGCGCAACGCATTCAAGCCTGACGACCTATATGACCGCCGAATTCGGTTTAGCGGAAAAACAAAGGTGCTGTCTTCGTGCGGAGGGTCCACCGTCACCAAAGCAAACGAAGAAGTGGAATCGAGGCCCATGATTAAAAATCCCCGGTACCACGTGCGCGGTTCGGTGCCGCTCCAACGCATGAGCACCTCCACAAACGTTCCGCGAGGCTGGATGGAGTTCCAGAAATTTCGTCTGCGATAGAGATATATCTTCCCAAACGGCACAAACTGCGATTTGGGCGGCCCCTCGCACCCCAAGTCGATGAGGAGTCCCCCTTCCGCACAGCCGACGATCTTCCCCTGCTGTTGGAAACCGCTTTCTCCTTGCACATCAACCACGTTGGATTCTGGCTCATTTCTCGCAGGTGGTGTGATCGCCCGAATCCCACTTGGCACCGGTCGTGCTGATCTTACGCGATGCTTTGGGGGCATTTTCAGACTACTGATAACTTATTGGAAGTTTTTAATGAACCCGGCTGATGCCTTCCGCGCGAAGAATGGCCGACATTAAAAGGAATAAGACCTACAAATGACTATTCTAGTGGCTAGTTTCTGCAAAATTTGAACAGTTTCCTTCCACGCGGTGTAAAATATATGGCCAGTACAAAATTTTCACAGATAGAGAGAGATAGATAATACCGATATCCGTGCGGTTACCCTATTACCGATACATCTGTAGCTTCAAACGGTCAACTTAGTAAATCAGTTGCGGCGCAGGCGTTGCCTGGCTGTCTGATGTAAGTAGTAAAATTACATAAATCGAACATATGTATCCTTACACTAGAAGGCAACAGAGAAATGATGCGAGAAGAGAGAAATCACTTTTAACAGCTGCATCACGTGGCCCACATTCGACGAAAAAATGCAGCCTTTATTGTGTTTTGACCAGCCTTATAGTCCGCGCAAGCCGGCAGTCACTAATGCCATAGCAGTGTCCCAGCGTCGTTTCGGAGGAAAACAGTTGTCTGGACAGCCTTGCCGATTACGTACTCGTACGCATTTAACCGTAGGCTGCCACGGTTGTACTCGAAATCCATGGGCTCGAAATTAATCAGATGGCTGAGCTACACAAATCGCTTGAATTGTGCATAAAACACTACTGAAGATTATCAACATGTTTACGACCACACCTTATTTAATGTGGAAAAACGATAAATGAAGCGAAAATAATTGTTTACCTTCATACAAACGTCTTTCCCAAAAGATGCACCAGTCCAGACTGCATGCAAACCGGTGACATTAACCTAACCATTTAGTGACTGATACAGACTGCTGTAACTTAACATGCTTATCTGTATGTACCGTATTGTACTGTTCTAATGTAATTGTGGAGACAATGGCATTCAGATATGACTGTGTGGCACGTACAAACCATGACACATGGGAACTTGCACTGACTAAAACGAAAAAGCAACAACAATTCGATCCACGTTTTGCATCTTTAAAGCTTGGACAGACGACGGTCCGTGATTAATTGTCGAAAAAGAATTCGGGTTATGGCGTCCTGTTTTATGATCATGACATTTTTTTGGCAACCATGTCCACAGAAAAGATGAGACACTACCGCGGTATTTAAATTATGGCAAGTGTAACACGTATTGACATCGGCGCGACATGTCAAACTACGTACATACTTTACGTGGACAAATATACTGCAAAACGCAATAATAATCGGAAAGCATTCAAAGCAATAGCAGAATATTCTAACAGACAGAAAGTAATAGACAGTACGTGTTCCGAATGAGTTCCCAGAAGGTTAGAAGGAAATTGTTATGTCCAAAGGTTCCCCACTGTACCGGCTCCGGGAAACGAGGCTGTGCAAGGTGAATTTGGTCAGCTTTCGCAAATCCAGTTCGATCAGGTTATCGGCAGTCCATTGCCGGTTCCGGTATTGTGCGTCGCGGCGTGGATCAGCGGACTGTCTGTTGTTGAGAATCTGCCAATTGGAAATAATTCAAGCATTCGAATTGTACGTTTTACATGCATTCGATGCTGTATGCAATACCAGCAAATACAATTTCAGCGGACCACCCAGAATAGACTACGGAGCTAAAAATTAAAATCAACGGAAAAGTAATTTCGAAATCACTAAATCATTCCCAACGCGTGGTCGTCTGTGCGTCCTGTTTCTGAGATCGTGTACAGTATAGTTTCACATTCCCGAATCAGATCTTTTGAAAGTGCATGAAACAATAGAGAAAGCCCACTGATATGGTCGACTAGCTGGGCACCTTCATTACGTCTGTACGACGGATGAAGAACAAAGAATATTTGCTCCTCAAACTTATACATATGCATTGTCAAACCAATGTTTTCCGTTTTCCGTAATAACTACGGGTGCTTGCATGCAGCCTGTAACTTGTAAAACCCGCACAAATTCGGTATGAATGATCGTATGGTGCATCGGCATGCTCTGATTGCATTTAACAACTAGCTACAGGCACATGTGACGTGAGGTGTGATTTGGTCTGGCCCCTTCCAAGTCATTCTGGCGGAACGTTCGCGCAAGTTTAACATAGGACCCTACGAGAGTGTCGGGTTTTTTTGCATTCTTTTGCAAGTATTTCGTAAACACTAGAGTCTTTCCGTACTTGCAGAGAACGAAATTGTGCGCTGAAACTTTGTTTACAATATGAGTACTGTTTCAAAAATTAACATCAACTAGGTCGGTCAATATTTTCTGATATCGTCCAAATGAGAAGGTGTCCCACCTTATAGGCTTTGACTCTGCTGCAGGAATACATTAATACAGTACTCAGAAGGCGTACGCACTGTATCACAGACGATAATTATAAATTCATATGCTAGTGTGCTCAAAACGCAGCAAACTTTAAAATGTTTAAAGTACACCTGAGGCTTACCAGGAACAGTTATTTTTGATTGCATTTAGAGACACAACATGCACATGTGCAAGTCATCCAGTAAAGTAAAAGGATGCAAAAACAACGCATATATGGATCATCATGTGGTGTAAAAAACGAAAGCCACAGAAAAAGTTTTCATATAGACAATTTCATATGCAGCAAATGTCCATTCGTTGTTATCGATAAAGACATCTTTTGCGACATATTGTACTGGCGTTGCGAGACATAGTCGTATAATATTACTGTAAACTCGCAAGGCTAACTACAGATATATGCATGAAAAAATTACTGACTTGCGGGTCGTACGGTGTCCAAAATGTTAAAAATCACATAGGCATTTCAGACGGGTTGCTGTGCTCACGCAAAGCACAACACTTGCAATTAGCTACAGGCAGATGTGTCGCGAGGTGTGATATGGTCTGGTCCCTTTCAAGTCATTTGGTCGGAAAGCATCCGCAAGTTTAACATAGGCTCCTGTGGGAAAAACGCATCTCGCCAACATACTTCTTAAACTACCTGTTGCACAGTTCACTTTCCGGCATACTTGCCGACAGAAAACTTGTTAACCTGACATTTGCCTATGTTAGAATATCGTAGTAAAAATTCACGTCAGGTGGATGATTTAATATACATTTATTAATAGACGGCTCGCGGGCTGATCTGCTAAACAAGGCTGTCCCACAGTGAGCGCCTTGCCCTTGATACGGTACTGCCATGCTGTGATGCGTATGGGGCAGAATCTGGCAGATATGACGTCTGTGGACGGAAGCTCATGCATTAATATAATGTAATGCAGTGCTAACGCAGTAATATAAATTATCTATTTACCTCCTTTTCATAACATTCTGCACGATTTATCTCTAGATTCATACATTTCTGCGTGTCGGATTTCCCTGTTTTGAACTACATTCTATACACCTAGTGCTTTGTACTTTATACTCTCTATACTCTTAGCGCGATTGTGCTCACGCGATATTCTGATGCGTTTCATGAACATTTATATTGTTATTGTTAAGAAAAACGCACCGTGTGATACAGGCGGTTCCTTCCGTCAAATCCTTACGAGATTCGAAAACTGGTTTCAGCATTTATGCGTTTTTCTGCTGGAAGGGCGTAAAACGGGGTAAATATATAAGCTAAAACAGAACCAAAATTCTATAAATCAGCCACTTTCAGAACATCCAACATTTTAAACACAAATGGGTTGCGTAGTGCGCAACCCAACACTTGTATGAAATAATAATATTACTGCGGTAATAAATTTTTGAAGTAAATCATCTCTTTGTTGCGAAGAAAATTTTCACAGCTGGACATGTAAATGTATGGAACAGTAAAGCTTACTGTTAGCGATTAGTTTTATATCAAGCTTTTATATGAACTATGATACACGTAGCATAATTTATGGAAGTCCGGTACTAATTTCTGAATTCTGGTGAAAATTTTGGGTTTTTTCACTGTAACTATAGTTCAATCGAAATTTGTTTTCAGCATTCTGCACAGCTAGCGGTCATCCGGACGCTTTTCTTAGATTTTACGGAGAGAAATCACATGATAAGGTTCATCCAGACACTTTTTCCGGAGTCCGGTTGTTAACCGGTTTCATCCAGACGCTTTCGACGATAGCTATACATTTTCGTTTGAATTATTATTATGTTTCTTCGCATTGTGAGAAAACGATGTATTTAGGCTAATTTAGCAGAGGTGTCACGAAAAAACCGGGAAACGACTGGACCGGGAAAAATTCACGAATGAACCGATTTTACCAGCGAAAATTCGTCAGTCTTAAGTTAACTGTTTTAGTTTCACTTAATTATTGCTCAAAACAGCAATGTTTTTCAAGTTTCAACACATCCAAATTTCACATATCTGTGGAAATGACGGCTGCTGACTTAATTGTGAGCTGCAAAGCATGTAAATCTAAGTATACGGCTGGAGCATTCCGGCCAAATGTCTGACGCCGGTGACCGCCCAGTAAGGGGGCCCCCTGAAACTGTGCATGTGCCTGTAGCTAATATGCCTGTGAAATGCCGGAAAGTTACCAGTATAGTAGTACATTACCTCCATCGCCTGTCTATCGTTTCTCTTGATCCATGCCGATAATCTCTGAAGCTGATCGTTCTCAAGAGGAGTCAAGCTCTCTTCCATCCGGGACCACAACTTCTGAGCGGTAATCCGCCGAGTCTTGCCAGTCTGTCCTGTGACAACACGGACTTTGACTGACAAACCGAATCTCTCATAAAAGGTGATCCTGACGTTCCGCAACACCAAGGTGCTACAAACAGCGGCCATTCCATCCAGTTCCCCGATAAAATCCTCGATCATCCCGCCAAACCTGTGTGTGGGTCCGGCATTGAAACGCCACTTGGTATCAGCCAACACCACCGTGTCGACCGAGCCGTGCAGACCTTTCTCAGTGAACCTCCGAAACAGCCCACTTCGGACGGCAGTCACGGCAAAAGTGCCCACGTTGACGATGACCTTGGTATGTGGTGTCCAGCCGTGGTGCAATCCGGCCACAGACTTCCAGTCCTGGTGGACGCTTTTGTAGCGTCGTAATAACACACGTGCCCCGCAGGGCGACGTCAGGATAGAATCCCAGTATGCACAGACCCGACGAAGCCTCGGCCGCTGCTGACTGTCAAAATGCCGGAATATGCTGGCCAGGATATGCTTCGGAAGTAGCTGTATGCTGTAGATTGAGGATGACGTTGTCTCAGGCATGGCTTCCGGTTTTCGGGTTACTTCCAGGTCTGTTTCGGACAACTTCCGCTTGCGCTTTACTGTGGTACTGCCCTGGATCGTCGCTAACTCCAACAGCTCAAGTAACCTGCCTCCCTACGAGGCGATGGCCTTTATGAGTGTGAAACTTTGACTGTTCCTATTATTATGTATTCGTAGGCTTCGTGATAAGGATTTTTTAAAGAAGAAGCGCGATAATACAATTATCGTCTAATTTATCTTCAGTTGTATAATCGGCAGTGACTTACTCGGCACGTCGTCGCAGCTAATGCAGCCTACACATAAACATTTTCGGATTTGTTTTTCGCAAAAATAAGTGACAAACACCAATAAAATCTTGTGAATACAGACCAATTTTTTAATTTGGTACAATCAGAAATAATAAAAAGTTATGGATCTTGGAAACTGTTTTCGCCTACTTTGGATTACCATAGCCGTCTACCAGGAAAAAACATCATTTAGATTGTAGTCTTGTCTCACAGACCGTAAACGACTATGTTAATCCAAATTACGCTTCCAGGACTTCCAAGATTGGTAAGTGTTGGCACTTGTACCGAAATAAAAAATCGCTCTATATAATGACTATATTCACCAGATTCTGCAGATTTTAACGGTGGTTGTCACTTATATATGCGAGAACATGCGAAAATCCTAACTTGTTAACCATTTCAATAAAACGCCCAACCTCCCCGCACTTTCTACGCCCTTCCCAGGATGAAAACGCAAAATCTAAAGTACCAAGTTAACTATATACTTACAGCTACAGCTCTCAGGGACTTGGGAATTACATGGCCAGTTTTGATATATTCTAGCGACCTGTCGTCCATCCGGGTCGCCCAGGCAATGGCTCTCGTAGGGCACTTGACTCTTCGAATGTTGCTGTTCAGGGCTTCCACGATTTCTTGAATGGACGCGCGGCGAAGCGAATAGTGTTCAGGCAGGCGCACGTGGCTCTTATTAAACTGAGCATTCTGCACGCGCAGCTCGTTCAACTGCGCCTCCGAACGTGGCAGCCGAACTCTGTCTACCGGGCAAACGAAGGTCTTCTGTCCATCCACAAGCGGAGCCTTAACTAGAGCAAATTTGGGCGAGGAAGAGAAATCCCCCGTGATTAGTCTGCCCGGGTACCAAGTCCACGGTTCTCGAGCGCCTCCATCGACGAGGACCTCAACGGATACTTCACTGTCGCCGGTGTCGTGTCCTTTCGAAAAACTTTGTCCTTTGTACAGATAAATCTCCCCGAACGGCACAAACTGGGGAATCTGCCCCTCGCACCCCCAGTCGATCATCAGACCCCCCTCCGCACAGTCGACGATCCTTCCTTGCTGTAGCAAACCGCTTACGCCTCTCACATCAACCACGTTGGATTCTGGCTCATTCTCCAGTTGCTGGAAAAGCATTTCCAAGCTGCAAGTCCGTTACTCCAAGCGTGAAACAAAACTGGCTTTTACTCTAGTTGATATGAATTACATCACAAAAGCTAAAAGCGTAAGAAGCCGTAAATTGAACAGAAAGATCATGAAATTACAGTATGATAATTTCGTTTCCAGAATGACACGTTTCTGGCACTTTCTGCCACTCACAAGCCGCCCAGTGTGGAAGTTCCTTGTGCAGATTATGTGATCTGCTCTTCCGGGCGGTGAGGCAGTGGATTGAGATCTCGCCTGATTATTTAAGTGCTGATGCTCGTGCACGCTACCGTCCGCTTGGAACTGGCAAATAGATGCAGTTAAACCAGTGAGGAATCCGAATAACTACGTAAATTGTATAAAACTGTATGCATGCATGCGGATGCTTCTAGTACTTTATTACATACCTCTGCCGCGTATTTATGGTTCCTTTTGATCCATGCCGATAAACCCTGTAGTTGAGCGTCGTCCACCGAAGCCAAGCTATCGTCCATCCGGGACCACAAATCCTGAGCGGTAATCCGCCGAGTCTTGCCAGTTTGTCCTCTGACAATATGGACGTTGACTGACAAACCGAATCTCTCATAAAAGGTCATCCTGACGTTCCGCAGCACCAAAGTGCCACAGACAGTGGCCATTCCATCCAGCTCCCCGATAAAATCCTGGACCATCCCGGCAAATCGTTTTCCTCCGCTGAAACTCCACTTGGCATCGGTCAGCACAATTGTCTCCACCGAATTGTGAAGACCTTTCTCAATCAAAGTTCGAACGAGCCGACCTTCGCATAACGATCCGCTTTGGGTGGCAGTCACGGCATAGGCGCCCGCGTTAAATAATGAACTTGGTGTGTGGTGTCCAGCAGTGGTGCAAACTAGCCACCGACTTCCAGTCAGGATTTGCACAGCTGAAGTGTCGTATGAGGACACGTCTCACACGGGGCGCGGTGAGGCTGGCATCCCAGTACGGACATACTCGCCGAAGTCTGGTCTGTTGCTGACTGTCTAAATGCTGAAATATGTTGGCCAGAATATGCTGCGGAAGCAGCTGGATTCCGTAGGTCGAGGCGGGCAATGTTTCTTCCAGTTTCGCCGGTGATTCCAGGTCAGGTTGGGACAGCTTCCGTTTGCGCTTGAGAGAAGTACTGCACTCGATCGTCGCCAACTCCAGGAGTTCGCGTAACTTGCCTCCCTACGAGACGCTGGGGATTATGCGCGTGAAAGATTTGACCGTTCGAGTTAGGTTAACTTAGATGCATATTATGCAAATAAAATGCGATAACATATTGTTATTTCCCATTTAATAATCAGCACTTCGCCGCATAGCTGATGCATCTGATAAAATAAAATAAAACATACATATACATATACATATAAATGTAATATAACGAGCCACTTACAGCTACAGTTGCGCCGCGGTCTCTTCGGGTCTTGGGAATTACATTGCCAGTTTTGATGTACTCTATTGACGTATCGTCCATGCGGATCGCCCAGGCAATGGTTCTCGTAGGGCACTTGTATCTTCGAATGTTGCTGTTTAAACCTTCCACAATTTCCAGGAAGGGCACGTGGCGACGCCAGTACTGTTCGGGTGGACGGACTTGGCACTTGACAAACTGACCGTTCTGCACTCGCAGCTCGCTCATCTGTGTCTCCGTAAGCGGCAGCCGAATTCGGTTTACAGGGCAGACGAAGGTTTTCTGCCCGTCCAGGAGCAGAGCGGTAACTAGAGCAACTCTGATCGACGATGAGAAATTCCCCGTGATTAGTCTGCCAGGGTACCACGTCCACGGCTTTCTAGCCCCTCCATACACAAGAACCTCCACGGATATTCCGGTATCTAACCGTATCTTGGGTGGCGTCTCCTTTCCAGGAATTTCGTCGTTTGTTGAGATATATCTCCCCAAACGCCACAAACTGGGGATTCAGCTCCTTGCACCCCCAGTCGATCATCAGGCCCCCCTCTACACAGTCGACAATCCTTCCTTGCTGCAGCAAACCTCTTTCGCCTCGCACATCAACCATGCTCGATTCTGGCTCGTTGACTTTCTCCGGGGGCTGGGGATACATTTCTGAAGTTGCAGGTCGATTGTTCACAGCGTAAAACAAACTAGATTTGACTAGCATAAATTCATAATAGTATGATAGTTTCGTTTATTTGTCAGTGAATTCATTTTTGCCAGACTGACACAAGCATTTCTGCCGCCCGGTGGGCACGTTCCGTGTGCAGATTACGTGGCCTGCCTTCCGGGCGGTAAGGCAGTGGACCGAGATTTCAAACAGATAAGCTGGAGGGTTTCCGTTTCAAAGCCCGATTATTACGCTAGGTAGAACGCTTCCGTTATGCAAAACGATTGTATGCTGAATCGGTGATGCTCCTACACCTCCACCAAGGTATTATGTAGAGGCACAGCGAGGAAACTGCGCAAATCGTACCAAAGTGGGGATATTAAAATCACCCGACCACCGGAATCTACCAATGCGTATGCTGCTTGGCAGTCTGCTGATTGTAGCTGAGTTTACCAGGCTTAAGATAGCAAATAAGCCCTAAATGTGTACATCAACGGGAACGCAAAGCCAGTCGCCTGTGCCAGCGAGATTAATGTCCTGCCAATAAAATGAAGTACTGACCAAGCGCTGCAACAATGTTAAACGTACAGTACGGCAGTAAGGTGTTAGGTAAGTATTAATCAGCAAAAACGCACAGCTTCTCGTCTTGTCTCATGCCACAATTATCAGCGGAACTCCATTTGCCCGAGACATTTTTTCCTCATCAGCTCTCATTATTTCGGCGTCGTCCTGCTTGTAACGGAGACTGCCGCAACGGTCCGAGTTCACGATGGTCAAAACTATAAAACAAATGGAATAATAATAAAAATGTTAAAGGTGTAAGACATCACAAATTGTCACGTGTCTTTCCAAGAACTTGATGAAATGGTGCTTTGAAATGAAATTTGGGTCCAATTCCGATTCCGTAGCGTGTTAACGAGGCCGTACACTCGGCGAGAAACAAGGACAAACGACTACCGCAGTTAATATTTGCCGGTTTAATGAACGCGATGAACGGAACGGTTCGGTCTTGCCGCTCTGTTTTGTAGGACTGGACGCCCGTGATCATGCTAACAAGCGGCAGCACTGCAGCAGCATGTTGTACCCGTGCAGCACCAAGGATGGACTATAGAGCAGTGTACTGAATGCTGAAACTTATTGGAAAACCGAAAGACCGATAGGTCGGCAAGTCCTCGAAAATACATAATTTTTTTGACAAGTTCATGGCTCACATATTGCGGCAAAAGTATATGTTCCGCTCCAATTGTTTAGACGTATGTTTTCTCTGCTTGGCTGCAGTACAGCACTTGCTTGGTGCAGCCAAGCAAATATGTACAAGTCCAGCCAGTGCAGTCATTATCACATCTGCGAATCTCATCACGTACATACTTAGGTACATACACTGCATGATCTGAATTTATTATAGTGAAGTTGAAAAGTAGAGGGTACGTTCAGTAGTTCTCTATGACCAGTACAGACTGTAGTTTCTGTCATATTATTATTACTGATCTTTACAGATTATTTAACGGAAACCTGCAGGCATCAAAAACTTTGCCGCTTAATCGATAGAATTTGACCATATAATTCTGTTAGTAAGAGCCAGAAGGCTCCATAAACTATTTGAACACATGCAGAACAAATGTCACAAACTGATTTTCGTACAAAATAGGCATTCATCCAAGGTGAAAAGCAAGCTAGTCATACAACGCGAACAGATAGTAGGCTTTTAGTTTCACTGTGCTGCATCATAACCAACAGGAAATCGGAAACTCGCAAACTAGACCCGGTTGGGAAGGAAATTAATATGTACGGTGTTTGTCGGGTTCACTTTCATTTGCACGTACGAAGTTCATTAGTGAAAAAACTTACACGCATATATAATATGATATTTTAATTCCCTGTATGAATTTTAAGGCAAGTTTTAAACAAAGGATTTAAATAACATCCACGAGAAAAACAATCTAGCTCGAGACTTGTTTGCCCGGGCAAATATGGAGATATTGCAATGCAAAATGCAAAAGATATTGTTTAATGCTAGACTCCGGTCAAATCGGAGGTTTTTGCGCAACATTGCCACTACACGGATGTAGACAGTAGAAAACATCCATACAAATGTATACAATGCTTTATAAACCAAAAACATTGACTTCCGTTGTTCCTTTCTGCTCACAATAAGCGGCTGTTCTATAACTCGATCAAAATGCGTAGAATCATCATCATATTTATGCGCATTTATTGATATAGCGTCCAAATAAATCAGACGAAACGTGTATTTTGAAAGCGGCATCTCTGTTCAAACTTTGTGACCGTTTTGCGGAACAACCGCTTATTGCGCGTACAAACAGCCAAAAGTACAGCGGAGACATTTCACATTCTATGGGTGTTGCTATTTTCTGCATCCATCGAGTGGCAACATCTCTTGCAATCCCATGGGTTTAACCGGATTGTTCCCTTACCTTTTAATTTATAAAATATTATTTTTTCATTATTGTACCTAAGAAGATATCCCTCAATTACTGAGAACCACGTGTGTGTGCGCGCAGTGTGGGTGGACTGACCTCGTTTGTTGTCGTTCGTAATAGTTAGAACAAAGATTAAAAGTATCCAGAAATTCGTTTTACGGGTGACTTATATACTCGACTTTAAAATATTTTAAACTCATTTTAACATTTCAGAAACACATAGCTCCGGGCTCAAAATGGTTCAAAACGATCACCGTATATGTATGCATTTATGATGAAAGACTGAAGACGCTTGAGTGAAAGGCTGAGTTATTTGGGAAACGTGTGTAAAGTTGTCGCCGTTCTTGCGCGGCATGCGGACGTTGCGCACACCATACAAACACACCATGCTAAGATCATCCTCTTCCATGGACACACCAAGCGCTTTCGGGCGGTCAGTTTTGGCTTTATCGGGCGTATGAAGAGTTTTTATTTACAGTATATTAAGTCAAGTTTTTATGTTCGTTGATGCTGGCCTATGTCATTTGCTTACGCTTACAATGATTTTCGGGGGATGGGTGAGGGAACATGAGGGAAAATTACGATCTACACTCACCAATAGACCGACACTTACCCATAGACCGCAATGTCAAGTCACACATTAATAATTTTGGAAATTTAAAACTTGTCACCATTTGCAGTGGATGCAATAAAAAAACTGTTATGTGCTCCTTTTATCAGGAGAGTTTATTGATGTAGCTCCCATGTTTGTGCGCATATTTCCAAGAAATAGTTTACTTGTTAGATGGATGCTGCAAATTTCCTGATGCAAGGAAAAGTGAAGTCTTTCCCGTCCAGCTAATGTTGGTAAACACAAAATAAAGCATGTATGAGAAAAGTCCGCATGCTGTAATGTTTTGTAATTCGCATGCGCTAGTTTACCGAACAGGTGTTACTGTTCATTATTCTTCCAGCAAGTGGTGAAAACTTTCTTTATGGAAAAATGAATATTTTGACGATTTGTTTTTCGTA
>JAQGAU010002526.1:0-15266 GCA_034698045.1 Paramacrobiotus richtersi
GCAGCTGATTTCATTAAATACTAATTCAATAATACAAAGACTACTTCCACACTGAGTTTTGAAACAATTCTAGTGACTGGTGTGGCAAATCCGTATTTAAATTAATTAGCATACCAAGCCGCTTCGTCATCATATCACCCCCCGCCGAACAACCAAGTACACCCACCCTACCAGTACTCCTACCAACACACCCTCTACCAAAATCATTCCAAACCAGCGTATCCAGCCCCTCAAACCCCATATCAAGCGCCTCAACCAAGCTACCAATCCTACCAGACACATCTACCATCCTACCAGTCCAACTACAGCAATTTCTCCATACCCGCTTATCAGACTACTTACACCCAATCCTACGGTCCCTACAGCCCTTTCCCATCAAGCTACAACGACCTGCTGTCCATGGGCTACGCCTACCCGCAGGCGAACTACCATCAACCGCTCGTTCGCCAATCCCCGGCTTACAAACCGGCTGCCTACCGACCACCTCATTCCTAGCGGTTCCCTACTATTCGATCCGCGCCCACAATTTTTTTGCTAGGCATCCATAAAACCTATACCGCTCCGGCCACTTGTGAAGCGGATGGGAACGATTGTGATGTTTACGGTGACCTTTGCCGGGGCTCCTTATAGGGCCGCTTAATTATGTATGGTACATTTTGGGCATGCATAATGCGGTTGTATTACATGGTTTAACGATTAAGAATGAATTTTCTTGCTGCAACTTGTTGGTGTACTGTAAGTTAAATTATTTTTATCTGATGTGATGATAACACAACCAGAAATAATTGTTCTTTTGTTTACATATATATACGTGTACCTAACGTTGCAGTGAAAAATGGTCATGTGGTATGCAGCTTTCATGCATTTTATAACGTATGTTCTGACAATTTCTCATCACAGCAATTCTTAAAATGTGCAAATGTCTCGCGACTCGCGCTCTTTCTCACTCTGGTTGCTTATATTTATATAATACCATACGGTATCGGTATCCATATGATCATATCTCACTCTGGTATGGTCACCTCGGTGCCCGGCAGACCCCTCCAACACTATTTTATTTTTTTTAGAATTTTACAAAAATGGACACGTCTTTCTATGACGGACACTTTGTCCGCTAACGGACACTGTTTTAGCCTTCAGGCAGTGGCAGTAAAGGTCACGAAAACGTTCCTTGTGGGTTAGTTCACTTTAGTTCTGGATCGACTTGTTTGTGTTGTTTTGTGGTCATGCACAAACCTTAAAAGTGCAGGAAAGTGTGGAACGACTGGTCTACGACTCTACGCGCAGTTTGTTTCTTTCGTGTTCCTCAGCTGTTTTACATGGGTTCGCATAGTGAATCGAACAGAAACAAAAAAGATTTTATTGAAAATTAAACACTTCCTGCTGCCACAAACGAGATCATAAATTGTTAAATTGAAACTGCACTACAAGGACTCCAACACACTCACAAACAACACAGCCCCTGTACAGTTAAAAAAGTATCGTATTATGCTAAGATTTTTGATCCCGTTCAACAGGGCAAATACACAGTCTGTTCGCGCTGCCACCTTGAGTTCCAGAGTACGAGTACAGTCTTTTATCTCACCGCTATTTACTATGGATAAAAGCACTGGAAGTTATGGAAACGCAGAGTTATGAATGCAACGATTCTGTGCGGCGCAAAAATAGCCCAAACAATAGGCCAACCCAGCGGTCAGCGCAGCAGGCAGTACAGCAGTTTCGTACGACTGAAAGTTTAATCCAAACATTTGAGTTTTTAAATGCCCTAGAACTGCAAAACCACAAGAAATCATCAGATGTCCAGCAGCCTCCCCCATACAGCATCTCAGCGCTAACCGAAGATCATCACAATGTCCAGCTAGGGATAGGGGGATTTCTTTTGAATCTCCTTCATTGTCGCATGTAGAAACATTTTCCTTGTCGCATGTACGAAAATGGGCAAATGTAACTGCTCGGGTTTTGCGAAGTTTTAAATAGATCCGCATGGCGAAATAATTCGGGCTGATTGTTATAATGGTCCATAGACATCCTATGATGAGATCGCAATAATCAGGTGGCTGGTGACGTAATGTGGTGTATGTACGTGTGTTCTCTGTTCTCCTGTCTGTTTCCTTGCTAAATGCGCAGTGTTGTACGATCTAGCTGCACTCTCGCTGTAATCAGACTTTACCATCTAACCGTATATAATCGTGGCGACTGTTCTTTCGCTACATCATTCTGGAGAGATTGATTCTAACAACATGTTATCAGTGGAAGCTGTGGTCTGTGTTTTCTGTAGGAAGTAGTGTCTTTCTATCGACAGCATAGGTTACGGTAGTGATTGGTTATCAGTGAGTGTTTGGGCATCACGAACAACGGTTCGTGATAACAGGAAGATCTCGCAGATATCCACAGAGAGAGTAGTCCAGGGAAGAGTCTTGTTTACCGACTAGCGTCGGTTGGTGGTGTATGGGCGGTTTTACGAGGTATAACCGCCATATCCCGTCACTGGCCTACTACGAAATCCGGCTGGAATAGAAAAAATAATTTATTACTGTACAACCATGGTTATTTATAGTTAATCCACTAATTGTAAGGTACAACTATCAAATGTACAGTTACAGTGATCAATGGTGGCGCTCAAATTATGCGTTCTTGTGGAAGTCATTGTAACATCCGCCCTCGGCAAGCGCTTTCCACAGTTCGACGCTATGTTTTTGACAACCTATCGTGCTGTATTTTCACCACGCAAAAATATTTCAGAAGTGTAGTACCATAGGTACCTCTACAGAAACAATTTTTATGGAAAATGGACCAAAAGGGGACCATGTCCTGAGAACGAAATTCGAATGCTTCCCTTTACACAGTTCCTACCGTATGCGCGTCAAGCACCCCGGACAATACTGGCCGAAAACAACAAATGTGATATACAGTAAAAGAAAAAAGCCTTATCTTCTCTATCGTATTGCAAAAGCATGCCGACCAAGAAAATTTAAAAAAAAAACAATGCGGAGATAGTCTGCCAACCAATCCAGAAATTTTCCGAAGAGCCCTGCCGTAACGGGTGACCTTCAAATTTCCGGCTGGTCATCAGCCTGCTGAGCTGTGTTATTTTTCTCGTGACTGATTCTTGCTAATCGAGCGAAACCAGCCTTTCCGCATCTGCCGCACAAGGGCAGCAGTACATTTTACGTCGACAGGCAAATCAAGCCTAATAATTTCCTAAAACACGGCAAAAAGGTTTAATTTACTTATGAATTTCACCTGAAGAGTCGATCTATAGGATGCATATACAGATATAACAATTTGCGACCCTCTGTTTATATCATTCAAGTCACAGAACCTTAAATAATTCTTCGAACGGTCGCGAAGTTCGGTGACTGGTTGTCTCCAGGACATCAGTCACCTCACTGACCTGCAGAAGATCTACAGGACCAGACAACCAGGTCGGACCAATCTTGGCTACGTTTGAGGTGTACCCCGATAAGCTTTCTGGCAACTTTGATGACCGCCACCCAGAAGGCAAGATGCGACAAACAACAAATGTTCCTCAGCTTTCATTGTTGTTTAGTATCGAAAAATGCGATGATTCCGAATACGAAATCGGCTACAGAATCACTAAAAGATGTACCGCATCCTGTCTATCGTTCGGACTATGCGCACGAAAAATTCCGAGCGAAACATATATGTCGAAACTACAGGTCACTCGCCTTACTTACTAGCGAGCGGCTTGCCCCAGTGAAAAACGTTTTTGTTTGGCCATTTGCCTCATTTATTCCTTGATCATTAACTGCTTATTGTTACTTTTTATTACACTGGAACTTTGCCGCTACTAGGGATTCACTAGCCATGGCCATCCGCACTTTCTTGCAGAACGGCTCATGTGTTGAGTCACGTGTTGACCTCGCTTAGATTTTGTCGGATGGACAACCTCGAAGCGAAACGATATCGATTCCGTTACTAAAGAATAACCAACTTACTTGAGCAAAGCTCCAAGCCATGTAAATTAGGTAAAACCAACACATGGTGACGACGGCGTGAACGGTAATAGCGATATTTATAACGACAGCGCGATTCAGAAGTTCGTCCAGTAAAGACCCAGATGCAGGATCTGCTGTATGTATGAATACCATGCCGAGTTTACCGTCTCGTTTGAACCCGGTTGCGCAATTAGGCGCGACGGACCGTCGAAAATCCATACTCGTTCCTAATGTTGCCAGCTGTAAGTGTTTCAACATGTTGATAAGTCTGCAGCCGAACAGTTCAACAGCGCATCGAAACGGTTCTTACCTTGCTTGCAAGTCGATTGCCTGCTCTTTGTAGGAGAAAGGCTTCTGATGACCGCAGCCGTACTGTTTGTCAACAAGTAAACTATCACGTGGAAACACTATTTACCATCTCACTAATCAGACACTCGAAGTCTGTTTTTTTGTCAATGGGGGTTTTCTTCTCAGGAACAAAGCATGATGGTCAAAAACCCGCATGAAAGTCGTGTATCTCGTTGACGTACGCTATAAGCAAGCTGTAGATTTGGCTGTACTACTGCGTCCTGGCGGTTACAAGTTGCTGAATTTCTGCGCAGTCATTCTGCATTTCTGGATTCGCAGTGGTAAACCCAGCTTCTCTATTCGATCTCTATTGGAAACTATGCTGCATATGCTATATGTTTTATTTTGGGGCTGAGACTTGGATTTCCAGGACTTTGTAATCTTCCCGTGTTTTTAATTGAGTAATGGAATAAGCCAGGTAAAATACGAAAGAATTATTTTGTAAGCCTGCGATTGGCCATCAATATAGCCCAGCCCCCGGCACCGTCACTCCGGTAAACCGAGCCGTGGCACGAGCACTTGCATTTCGAATTCAGTCGCACATGCCTGCCATCACGAACTGGATCCTGGAAGAACCCTGGTAATTAGCCGATGCGCACTGCATAATTAATGAAAATTTTTTATCCCGTACATTTTGTAGCATTCCTAGCTACGAAGAAACGAAAAACGTCATGGAAATCCAAGTCTTTTTTGGCAGAAGATTCAAGGTCCAATCGATCTTGACACCCGAGCTCGTGCATGGTGCGTAGCTAACTTTCCATAAGTTCCAGACTTTTTTCGAACATTCCTGTTTCCACCGTGCTTAATTTTAAGGTGCATTTATCCTCGTTAAGGTTTTGGATTTAAATTTCCTAGTCGACTTGGATTTCCGGGATTGTGTGCTTTAGCAGCTGATTTATCTCTCAGGTAAATTATTATGGCGCGTGCTGTACTAACCTTGTTCTAGCCAGGCATGTTCGTGCGTAAGCATACAGAATTACAGCTGTCTGAATCGGTTTATAATCTGGTTTTCATTTCTTTTTCACACAGCTACAGTCTAATGTGAGGAACCGTTAACCTTTACTCAGCACTACTGAACGACTTGGACTTCCAAGCAGACAACGACATCGGGTTGAAATTTTATGCAAAGGTGAGCGACCACGATATACGAAACTTCTCTGAAGTTTGAACAGTTTTGCATTTAGAACTATAAGTGTCTTTCGTTGTACGGTTACATCCCAATTTAATGACCGTTCAGCGTATTATTCTGTAATTTGTTACTCGGCAGAAGTTTTACAACACTGCGCTATCAGACGTTTCTTCTTCCATGCAGTCAGATATGACGGTAATAGAGTTTGTGCCATATCCAAAAAGTTGTATTACTTCCTTTTCAGAAGAGTGCTGACACAATTCCTTGGAATGCTCCAAATAATCTTGGAATTCTAAGTCAATCATTACGCGGAAGCTGAAAGAGTTTGTCGGGATAACTAATTATTTTCTTTTCTGATTTTAGACAAATATGCTAGCATCTGGATTTTGCTAGTTTGAAGTCCGTTCTTAATGTTTGTTTCTTGTTTCATTTGATTTGTCCTAACTGCAGTAGAACGTGCTACAGCACTTGAACTTCAGAAAAATCGGAAATAAAATCCTAACGAAACGCTGTATTATGGTTGGATTTGGTAAACAAAAAACGTACACTATTACCATATATTAGTTGTAAAGTTAATGCAAAATACCGACAAAAAAGGAGCAAAAAAAGCATCCAATCATTGCATTTCCGCTAGCCGGAAATGAAAAATCTATAGATTTTCTCTGACTTTACCAGAGATTTTCGATGACGAATCAGACCCAAAATTCCCACAGCCAAAATTGCTGAAATTTTGATGAAATTCCATAATAATTTTACAGAATTTCAACATTTACTTTCGCGCGGGAAATTCAAGATGTCGTGTTTATTGCGCGAGTTGGAGTCATGCCTCTTTCGTGCACGGTACTCGTGAATCACAGGGCTGCAAATCAATCGATACACTGTCGAAAGTACGACGTGCGATGCGGTTTCATCGTCGGCTCTTTACGTACCGCCGTACTCCACAGCTGAGCGTGCCGCGCCCATCGCATTTACTATAGTTGAGGGGGCTGGAGATATCATAAAAGCAAAAGATAACCTTGCACAGAATAAAGCAGAAAAAAACACCCCATATACGTACATAATGGAGTAGTCCCCATTACACCCGCTTTATACGCTGGGCGATCATGGCAGGCGGAATTTGTTTGAAGCCATGGCGGAATTGATTGTCTTGACGGTCGGTCGGTGTCTGCATGCGCAGAAATTATGACAAGTATTAAAAGAGGAAGTAGCATAACATTTACTGTATTCGGATCAAGACGAAAGATTTTCGCATAAAGCTTGGGCGCTGTCGTCGTACGTCCAGGCTGCCACTACCCAGCTTCCGGCGCCGCGATGTACTGTAGCGCACAAAAAGATTAACCAGATGTTTTATCCGGCGATCGCGAAAGCGTCGAGTAGCGGATATGAAGCAGGACGATATGCTCCAGATAGTGCCTGATTCGACATGAATGTGTAAAATTAATGTGGTATGAGGAAAAGTTTGGAGAATATTAAGCCTTCGATAACTAGCAGTAGCTGCAGACGTGGTCCATAAATCACTTTACGATGTTGTGCATATAATAGGCTCGGTATATATGGACATGGTTGTTTATAGCGTTTACATGCATATGCGCATTTTTAATAATAAAATGACTACCACTACGTTTTATCAATTAATAACACAATCCCGCCGGCTATCGAAAACGACTAGGCTGACCACTGCAAATCAGCGGATGGCATTCAAGAAGAACTCGAAAACTTCTCGAACCACCTTCGCACAGAAGAGTTAACTATTTTCGTACGGAACTTTGTAAAAAAAGTTTAGGTATGTTTTTTGACCCAGTAAGCGTTCAGCAAGTCATGGCTGATTTCTGTCATAAAATGTGATACAAAGATACCACTCTGGCTGATTGATTCGTTGTGGGGTATTGTACAAATAATTAAACCGCTGTTCATCGACATAAAACTGCAGTTATAAGTTAACTCAAATTGTGGACGCTTAAAACCGCTTTTGTAACATGCGATGACATTGTCCATTTCGTTCTGTAGGTACTCTTAATTAACTTCTTTTCTTACTGAGTATTTTCAGTACAATGAAAAGATTTTAGTCTGTTGACACAAACCAACATTTTTTAATGAGATTCATACACTTATATTATTGGTTTCGTTTATCAGATGTTACAGTTCACATACTTTCTTAAACTTTCTGAGCCTGTATATATATCAGGGTACTATTGAGAAAGCAATGACGGACGGTGGATGTGTAACTACATAATTACCAGACACTCATGACATGCAGTTTTTTTAATTTTGCTTAAGGGTAATATTAACACGGTACGTGTAACTTCGATAACCGGTAATCGAATTCCAGAATTCTGTCCTACAAGAATGGAACATTTCAAATAAATATTGCAGTCTCCTGTATCTGTTGTATCGTTTGTAGTGCAGTTGTTACATACCGCATGGAAATATAACTGCATTACAATGCAGATGCACTTCATAATTGTCGTAACAAATTTGTTCTGGCTGATTGCGGATTATCATTTCCTGGGTGTTCTATCAGAATGTGAGTACCGTTTAACCGCACCGCATATGATATCTGGCTTTTACAATTTATTAAACAGACAAAGATAACTGATATAAACTGTACTGTTATTGTTTCACAAAATATACGTTCGCTTCTACTGCTAGTATAAGAACAAAGGTGTCCGGCAAAAGTAAGCTTCGAATTCGTGAGTTACTGATTTTACCTCACAGTGTTATAAAAAACCTCAGAATTAAATTTTTCAAAACTTTAATGGTTTATTATAGTTTGCAGTATATAATGCCAGAGGCAATAAAGTTTTACCGTTATCCAAAAGTTTCGTGGAAGTCCACACATTTTGCGGAATGTTCCACGCATAAAGCTACATACAGTATGTTCGCATTAGGAACGGCATCCCAGGCCTTTCCAAATTTGATTTACATTTTGCATAGTATGCGTACAAATGCACACCCAGATATTCTGTCAAGAACTTGCACCATTTAGCACCAGAAGAATGGGACAGGATTGCGCAGGCCGAACTGCAAAAGGCCTTGAACATCAAACAAAACACAAGGAAGGCCAAAAATATTATCTTTTTTCTTGGCGACGGAATGGGTATATCAACACTGACATCGGGGAGGATTTACAAAGGGCAGCTCCAAGGAAAGTCGGGCGAAGAAGGTTCGCTAGTCTTCGAACAATTTCCGCATCTCGGCCTTTCCAAGGTATTCACGCCAATTTTCTGGCATCAAAATTTCATTTCGGTTTAACAATTAATTCGTATTCTTATCTCGTAAACACAACGGTAGCAACAAAATCAAAGCCAAATGTATTTCTGAGCTGTAGTGTAATTACACCCAGATTCTCTCATATGAGCATCGTACATGTGTACATCGTACTATATTCGCATTTCCAGACATACAATGATGACTCCCAGATCCCAGATTCAGCCGGAACAGCTACAGCATATTTCTGCGGACAGAAGACGGCCATTGGAGTAATCGGTGTCGACAGCACCGTCAAGTATGACAACTGTAGCTCCATGGCAGGGCACACCATCACTTCCGTCCTGAAATGGGCACAGGATTACGGCAAGGCTACTGGTGTGGTGACCACAACGCGAATTACGCATGCCACACCCGCTGGCACCTATGCACACACTCCCAATCGGGACTGGGAAGCGGACTCCAATGTGCCGGAAAAGGATCGCGGCGTGTGTTCCGATATAGCTAAACAGCTGATCGACGATGTTCCTGGACAAAAAATTAATGTACGAAGCCTCTGTTCGAGAAATTAAAAATTCATATGCATTTCTTGTTGCGTAAGATTTACAGTAATATGTGAACAGTAGAAACTTTGCAGTAATGCAGTAATGCAGTAATCAAATGCACGTATTACACGCTCTATCGTACAAAACTGACACATACAGAGATCGATGGTCAAAATCCAACTTTCAGATGTCCGCACCGTACGCATATAAGCGCCGAATTTTTGTAGTGCTGTAGCCTTTGTTATTTTAGCTTTAATTTATCATCGTACACATGCACTGAGTACCTCGCTACAGGTTATCATGGGAGGAGGAAGCCTACGGTTTGTGCCAAATAACGAAACGGATATTGTTTCTGGCAAAAAAGGTGACTATGTGTGACGTCGAACGACCACAAGAGTTCAGTATGCGGGTTGAGGTAGCTATGTAATGTATGTCGTGCACATGCCCATGTCGGATAACTACAGCTCACGGAACCTAGTTCTATCCGCGAAAGTTACGCTTCATGAAAATTTCTGCTTGAATTAGAATTTAGCGACGAGAAATATTCGACAGATGTTTGCCGTAATATTGTTTCATGAAAGTCTTGTTCAAAATGCCAGCTATAAGTGAATGTTACACGCTGGTATCTATGCTGGTACTCTCATCTTTTCCATTTCGTGTTTCATTTCGCTTCATATCCGGCAAAACGTTACGAATTTCCACCCCCCCCCCCCATGACATTGTAACGTATAGATATGTACTTACGGTAGCTGTACCAATATTAAACAATCCCGGACTGTTGGAACTAGATTTGTTATGTGGACAATACCAAAATCCATCTACAATATTATACGTGGATCTTCACAATATTAGTTACCATTTTTAGGCGTTCGACTGGACGGACAGAATTTAATGGAAAAGTGGAAAAGGAATAAAGCCGAAATAGGTGCAAAAGCCCAGCTCGTAACCACTAGGGATCAACTGAATGCCCTCGCACTGGATACTGACTACGTGTTCGGTAAATCTGCTACAATTTGAGAACTTAACATTTGCAACAAAAATGTGTGGAGCAAAAAACTAAAAATTACCGTATGTGAGTAATAATAACACACAGCACTCATGCAGAACGGATATGAAAGAATATTAAAATTACAAATAGTTATGGTCATAAATTCATCGGGATTAGATTTTTTTACCCAGAAAAACCGTCCACACACCATTTGATTTTTACCAGGGTTATTTAGTGGTGACCATATTGAGTACGAGCTCAAAAGAGAACGTGCTGCTCCATCACAACCATCATTAACGGAAATGGCGACAAAAGCGGTCGAATTACTGCTCAAAAACAGCCAAGGATTCTTTCTTGCAGTGGAAGGCGGTAGAATTGGTTAGTACAGTATGGCATCTACCTGCAATGCCACTTTTATCTAACTCGCCTTTACATAACGTAATATTATTTATGGGGCAGCTTACTATTAATCGCTTTAACTGCATACCCGTGCTTTTTCTAAGCCATGATCCTTCATGATGCAGATTTGGCACACCACGAAAATCATGCGAAACTAGCCCTTCACGAACTACACGAATTTGATCGCGCTATACAGACCGTTTTGGGAATGGTTCCTCTGGAAGATACGTTGATTATAGGTAACGTATAGGTTCTGTTTTCATAAACAATCATCACATTTGATTAACTTACCTGTGCGTTAACAAGATGTCTTATCTGCTCATTTTGTATGTGATATATATTGCAGTGACCGCAGACCACTCTCATGCTTTTACCATTAATGGCTATGCAGAAAGAGGTAACATATATACACAAAGCACGGACACAAAAATTATAACAACCTGCGTAAATTACATACACTTTTACTAGGGAATGATATATTTAAGTTTGCTGGGGTTGATCTTAACGGATGGCCTTACACTACGCTTTCCTACGCAAATGGACCAAGTGCCACCAGTGTACCTTTACGACAAAATTTAACGACTGTGGACACCAGTAAGTTTACGTATACTGAGCTCCAGCCTGTACAATATTAAAGAAAAAAGCAGCAAAAATAACTTCGGCGCTTACAGCTGATTTACTGCATAATTTATGTGCAAGCATGATAAACCGAATGTTTTTCAGCACATGAGGATTACAGACAAGAATCCCTTGTTCCTCTGAGTGACGAGACTCACGGGGGCGAAGACGTTGCCATCTACGCACAAGGTCCCTTTTCCCACTTATTCCACAGTCTGCATGAACAGAACTACATCGCACATGTTATGGATTATGCCGGATGTTACAGGAAACAGTATGGTAGCCACTGCAGCGAAACGGTCAAGAGCCATGGCACTGACCGTACACCTTATACTTTCTCAAAAGGCCGGTTTCAGTGATGGATTGTATGAGAATGATGATAATTATGTGGATTTTGATCTGATTTTGTAGCATGACAAAAACAGTTTGATTTACAGAAAATATATCTGGTTATTTTGTGTTTACGTTGGTTGCTGCAGTTATTTAGCGAAAGGCGAAATCAAAAAAGAAAATACTTTGTAGCAGTCAACAACGTAATTACCAGAAATCACCGTCGAATTACCTTACAAAAGAAACAATTAAACAAATCACAACAAAAATCGCGATACTTCGGCGCAAATACAGTAGGAAAAAAGGAAAACGTTTGCATTTCACACAACCTATATCAGCTCGCCCTTTTGCATTTATACTGCATATAACGACTCGGTAAATACATATCAAACATCTGTTTTATTTGACACACACGCAACCCGCAACAGACAACAAAATTCACCAAAAACAAGACAAAAACCCCACCAATTATTGTTCACCGAAGACTATGGACGGATGTCCAGGTCGGTACATATCCCGCAACGCCACGGTCTTCTTCTTCACCCTCCGCGCCTCCTCTTCATCCACCGCACAACCAATGCCCTTCTTGTACATTTGATGCAGATTCGCACAGGCATACATGTGGTTGAGATCGCAGGCGCGTTTCGTGTACTTGAACGCATTGGCATCATCCTCCGGGACGACCGGGTGCTCTTCGTCCCGTTCTGCATTGAGATAGGTGGTGCTCAGGTAATAACAGCTCTCTGAATCGTCTTTCTCGCAGCCTAACCGGAGATACTCGCGGCCTTCGGCTTGGTCATTTTTTACATTTTTGTCACCGAGTAGACGTAGTACACCGGCTTGATAACAGCCCACGGGATGGCCACCGTGACAGGCGAGTTTGTGGTACTTTAGTGCCAGATTACCATCGGATTCGCAGCCTGTAAAGTAAACTTCGGTCGTAAATTACAATTTTTTACTGAACGAAACCGAAACAAAAGCTGCTGTTTAAAAAAGATTCAAATAAAAGTGGAACTCCTTAATTTCATAATTGACAAGTACAACGACCATCGACAAAGCGTACTGTATATTCACTTGAATTAATAGTTTGCGGTTAGGTATGTAATTAACTATGTTAAAGAAGCAAAGGAGCGTAACAAGAATTCGGATCAGCAGTCAAGAGATGTGCAAGTAATTTTTCCACAACGATTAGCAAAACGTTTCTGCATGTGCAACTGTAAAAGGCATCGAACCTATCCAAATAATATCACTGCATAAACAGCGGAAATAATAAGTTAAAAATAATTTCCAGTCACCATGCATTACCGGACTACGGCAGCAACAGCATTGCCATTATTCAGAAACTTCTTATTTCTTAGTCAATGAGCCACTTCTCTACGGGTAAACTTGTAGTAACAAAGTACACGATCCCACATAAGCATTTCATGATCACATTTTGATTTGGGTCAAACTTGGTGGATGTTGTGCCCATGCTTACCGCGACCAACAATCTTGTAATTTCCAAACTTGAAGCAACTCTTGGCAAAATTATTGGCATCACAATTCTGCTGATAAACAGTGGCAGCCTTTTCAAAGTCATTTCTAATAGCTTCCAGAAAATCACCAAGTCTGTGGCAACCTGCAAAACAAGTCACACTTTCGCAGGTTTTTCAACTGGTTTGCTACTAAGAAATGCACAACAAATTACGAAACAAGTAAAACAAATTACGAAATATATTCTGCGTGTTACCATTATCACCGAGACTAACAGCCATAGGCCCATGGCCATATACATAATTATGGGAGTGCAGTACCAACTACCAGACACAGCTGGGTCCGCAAGGTTCTTCATATCGCAAAATGCCCGCACTAACCGTCTGGCCGTCTCTCGGAATAGCACTGGAATCTGTACTCAATTCCCACGTTATTGATGTATTCTTCCACTTCTTCTTTAGATCGAAATCCTTCTATCGTCGTCATTTTTGGGCAATAAGCACTTTACGCCACCGTCACAACTTCTGTGCATATCACACACATAGAGTAACACAAAGCAATAGTCTGCGCTTTTACTGCAAGTGTGCAGATTCCTGCAGCACTTACAGTTCAGACCAAGTAAAAAACCATTAGGATTCGGAAAAAAAACGGAACGAAACTATTGACAGCTACAGGCAAAAGTTTGCTAAACACAAGCAAATAATTCTATAACAGTATAACCAGCTGGAATCCTGGATCACCTACTAATTTTACTAACGTAAGTCGCACCCGTAGCTGGGCGGTCTGTAAATTGGGCCGCCGCACATGCACATATTGAGTCCCTTCGCATCGATTGTGCAATCAAGAATACGAGAACTTCACGGTTGCGATAAGAACATATTTTATTTTTTTCAGTTAAAGCAAATTTCGCATGGATCTGTTCGACGCTAAAGCAGCCCAAGTTAGATAGAGGTTAGCTGGTGCAGTGAAAGCTTTTTCTGTTCGATTTCACTCATTTCAGTCATCAAATTTAAACAACTAACAAAGGTCATGCATAATGCGAAATGTATGCTCTGATGGTAATGTAAAGATTAATAACTACAACACATTTACTGACGTTTGCATTTGCTCAGGGTCGACAAGGTTCCGCTTTCCGCAAAAATCTGTAAACCGAAAATAAAGTGTGCAATTCCTGATCAATATTTTCCTGACCATTTTGACGCACAACGAATGTTTACAGTCTTTTGTACATGCGAATACCTGGTTATCGTGTCATCATCCAAAATTTTTGTCAACTACAGACACTCGAAGCGAACGTGACCGTTCCGAATACCGGCATAGCAGTCTGACAAATTGACACCGTAATCAATCATTGCTCAATACGTGAAGATGGATCGTACTCATCGTAGTCCAAAACGCTAACAACTGCAGAAAGTTATAAAGGGACGTCGTGGTAAAACTCACTGTTGTTACTGCCGGTCATCGAGACCGCAAGCTAAGCTGTAATTCCTCATAAACATCTGTGCGTAAACTATTGACACAAGACCGAATACAGTGTACATACTTGTTCTGAAGTGCGATCGCGACGTCTGCGGGTCCGTTACGAACGTCTTGATTGGAAGTTTTGTCTAGGAAGTTGGGAAGAGATCCTTAACCTTTCACATCGGATGTCCTACCCTAGGGTGAGTAAAACACCTTTTTGGGCTCGTAAGCTACCTGATTTAAGCGGCATCCGGTAACCAGCAGTTATATACCGGTCCTTAATTTTGCACGGTACTTTTCGAAATTCAGACAGAAAGTTTTGTTGTACTGCACGAGCATAGTACCTATATTGTACTCGGTTATTTTTATACTGCTTTAAGAGATTATCCCATCGATTACCAGCTGGCTTGTTGCTCCATTAATATTGTGATCCCTTATACCCACAGGACTCTGTGGACATTATAGCGACCTTTCTGTATATTTCGGTATAGCGTGCACGAACTAACTTCGACGTTTGAGCGCACTTCGAAAAATCCAGAATTTTAGAATAATTTCGTAGATTAGTGCATGAATTATTACAGCTTTAGTACATTCGCAACAGGGTTACAGCTAAAAAAACACTGCTATTTAAAATAACAGTACTTGTTTACGAATTTATGCATTGTGCACGAAATTAATGACGTAACAGATATATACCTAGGCAATAGCTTCGACGAATGCATCATAACATCGGCCTTTCTTATTATGCGCAGCTATCCTGACCATGGCAGTACCGGAAGTAGGTCTGAATACATCTAAATCCCAACCGG